>APFE030915658.1:0-12433 GCA_000404065.3 Pinus taeda
CCTCCACAACCACCTCCACCTCCACCTTCATATCCTCCTCATCCTCCATCTCCTCCTCATCTTCCTCCTCGACATCCACCTCCATCTCCTCCTTCACCACCTCCACCTCCACCTCCTTAGAAAACTTGAAAATAAAATAAAATTGGATATCATTTCATTCTCTTTATCAATATATACATGATAATATAACAAACAATATGTATATTAAATTACAATATAAATAATTAATTATAAAACAAAATTTAATTAATAAAATTTTATAGAATTTATATAAATAATATCAAAGGATATTGAAGTAAATCACAAAAAAAACTCAATGCTTATTCTTAACATCCAGAACTATATAAAATCAATAGGTTAATTATATAACATTTCCACTTCCACCTCCACCTTAAAAAACTTGAAAATAAAATAAAATTAAATATCATCTCATTTTCTTTATAAATATATACATGATAATATAACAAATAATATGCATAAAAAACTACAATATAGATAATTAATTATAAAAACACAATTTAGTTAATAAAATTTTTATATATTATCATAAATAATATCAGGCATATTGAAATAAATCACAAAAAAAACTCAATATTAAAATCAATAAGTTAATTATTTAAAATCTTTAAAAAATAAAATAAAATAAAAACAATTTGCATAGACACAAATTCTGGAATGACCCAATATGAATAACATACAAACACAAAACACAACGAAATTTTCGAAAACCTCCACTCGTCAAAAAAGCGTAACTACGACGGAACTCCTACCACCAGCTGAAATCCTTTTAGCCAAAATATTTGAAATGGTCGTCCGACCCATCTTCCAAAACATAAGCTTATATTTGTATATTTATACTTTTTACACTTGCCCTATGTATAATTAAGAAAGAAATGTGGAGGGAAGATACTGGAAAGCGGAAAGCGGAGGGAGGGCATCACTAGAGCCGTTACTAATCCTTTGAGGGCTTTGGTTTACATTCAAATTGATTAACTTCACAGAAAGGAGTGAAAAATTTCAAACAAATAGAGCCTGGACTAATCCTTTGAAAGCTTTGGTTTACGTTTAAATTGGTTAACTTCACAGAAACGAGTGAAAAATTTCAAACAAATGGTGATCTAGGGAAGTTTGCGATTATGATCAGCTGGATAATTCCAGCGATATCATATCTAACAAACGTGTTATAAAATTACTCTGCCTTTTGACGACCAAAAACTTCGAAAGTAATAGATGCAAAAAGTTAATAAACGTGTAGCCGTAATCTTATCCTCAACAACAGAGAAGGAGGCCAATTATGTTCCTACAAGTGATTTTTGATGCAACTAACAGAAAATTGAAACGCTACACAGAAATGAAATCTAAATCAAAAAATGCATAATTTTCGTTCTTTCCAGGTGATTGGAAGGAGTCATTATGTCAAATTACACAATCATGATCCTTAATGTCACCAACTAAAACACGCTAGTGAATCTTGTAGTAATTCTCAAAAAAAAAAATTCATACATTTTCAAAAACACTTTGCATGAAAACGTTTCTTCAAACACTTTTTATTCAAAGAAGAGAACATTGATGGTAGATACATTTACTCAAACATTTGCATGGTTCCAAATATGAAACCCTTATTAAAAGTATGAACAACGATAGCTTAGCCAAGTTCTTTATTAATTTGGAGAGTAAAAATACATGGAAATCACTCCATTTGAAAATTATGAGTAAATAAGAAAGTTGGCATGTTTTGGCTATAACAAACTAAACTTCTATATATATAAATTCACGTCTTTTAATGAGATTTTCCCCTCCATAAATAAAAGTTATTGTTTCAAAAAAATAAAAATACCTAGAATATTAAATCTGATATTAAAATAGTTTTGTGTTGCTTGATAAATTTAGGGTTAAAAATAAAATTTAATTCATACTACATAAATTTAATATTTTAAAATTATATTTTTTAGTTTATAATTAAATTTTAAATAAGATAAGGTTAAAAATTACCTAAATATAATCAGTAAAATAAAAATACTTTTTGAAATATTAAAAAAAAAATATTATTCAATTGAGAAGTAAATGCCACTCTATATGGAGTGTATGATAAATTATGAGATTATAGAGGAATACTACCCAAAATGAATAAGGTATAAATAAAATACCAATTTGTTTGGAGAGTATAATCACTTATTCGATCGACATGTAATTTGAATAAGTACTATCATGGACATCTAAATGACATGATTATAAATGTCTTGGAAAACTATGGGAGGGCACTATTTTGCCAAAGAATGGACGAAGACATGGAATATGACAAATTTTTTAATGGTAAATGTTGTAATATGTTAATATATTATATGTATGATCCCATATCACTACATGGATGATGTGAACTAGAACATTTTCATGAGTTATTTATAGTAACAAGAAGTGTTGCCATAAGTTAAGAACTAGGATTTTTTTTATTTTTTATTTTTAACTGAAACTGTTATTTTTATTCATAGTAAGATCGGGCATTGCCTAAACGACCATTACAATTCCATTGCCGATTACAACACTCTTTCACTTAGGGAATTTCTGCCTTAGTTGGGCTTCCTGCATTAATGATGATCATTCATTCCTGAAGAGTGCATCCTATATTTGCCAACCTATCTGCATCCTTGTTTAGTCCTCTCAGAATATGGTATATTTGAACCGAGCAGAGATCTTTCAATATTCTGTTCACTCTTGATAGTTGCTTGTTTAGAGTCGGATCCTTGAGCTTTTCCTTTTTTGCCAATTTTTTTATCAGCAGTTCTGAATCTCCTATTATTAAGATTTCCTTTGGATTTTCTTTGCTTGCAATTTGGCAATCTTTCCAGAGGCTAAGTATTTCTGCTGGGTTGTTTGTTTTCACTCCCAGGCCCCAGCTAAATTCTTCTTTTTTCCAATTCCGGTAGTAAATCAGTCCACTTGCTCGACCCAGGCCCCAGCTAAATTCTTCTTTTTTCCAATTCCGATAGTAAATCAGTCCACTTGCTCGAGCTCTCCGTGGATTTCCTTTTGAGGCTCCGTCAAGGAGAATGGTGCATATTTCCTGGGATTTCATCCATTTCTAAAAATTATCTTCGGTTTCTCGAATCTGCCACCTTTCTTTGTGGATTGGTCGCGGTGGTGCTTGCTGTCTGCCTTTTCCTGTGTAGTCTTCCAACCACACGCTTTCTTCTTTTCTTAGCGAGTTATCTTCCTTTGCTGTATGATGATTTAGAGTTTCTAGGAGGAGCTTCTTTGCCTATTTTGCCACTTTCATTGCTGGTTGCTCAGTGTTGTTGAAGATGGCCTCATTCCAGGCTAACCAGATTTTCCAACAAATATATTTAGGCACAGTTGTCCATACCTTGTTCCAAATTGATTTGTTGGCAACTTGATGAGGGTAGTTTTCTTTCCAAGATGTGAACATGGAGGTTATTGTGCTTTGGAGAGGGGCACTCATGTTTAGTCCGGACAAGAAAGTAGACCATACCTCCTTCGCAAAATCACAAGTTATAAACAGATGACTTGCTGTTTCTAGCTCTTTTTTACATAAAATGCATCTGTGTGGTCCTGCTATACCCCTTTTTCTCAAGTTTTCACCTGCGAGAATTTTGTTATGGAATAAGGTCCAAAAGAAAAAGTTGATTTTTGGGATGTCCCAAATCTGCTTCCAGACTGATCCCTCATGTGGTGTATCTTGCTAGCTTTGTAGTTGATAGTATCCCTGCTTTGCTGTATATATTCCTTTCTTACCCTATCCCCAGGTATCCTCCTCATCAATATGAATTGGTGTAAAATCTACAATTTCATCATTGAGTACAACAAACTGGTTTTTTAGTTGTTCTGGAATTCTGGGCCATTTCCAACGCAGCCAGTTGCCTTTGTTGTCCCATTCGGTTATATCCTCTATTTTTTTAATTCCTCTCGCTTGAAGCCAAGCTCTCATCTCGGCGATCTCTGCTTTTTGTTTTAGTGGCTGATGTCCCATTACGCGATCTTTCCATAGGTTCGTATTCTTCCCGTTGCCTGGAATTCTGTATAATTCGCTTCTGAAGAATTCGATGCCTTTTACACACAACTTCCAGGCCTGCGTGCCTTTGGGCTGCTTTTCCGTTTTGCAGCTCATTATGGATCGGTTTTTAAAATACTTCTCTTTAAGGATCTTGCTTACCAGGTGGTTGGGCGCCTCACAAAATTTCCACAGCAGTTTGCATCCCAAGGCCACGTTTGCTAGCCCAGGATCACGCACTTGAAGGCCTCCTTCCACCATCGGCCTTTTAACTGTTTCCCATCTGATTAAATGAAACCTATTGTTGTTCCCTCGCCCCTCGTTCCACAAAACGTTGCGAATATATTTAGAAATTTCATCTGAGATGTGTTTGGGCACCATCATCAGGGGCGCTTAGAATGTTTCCAACGTTGAGAGAACAAATTTGATCAATATAAGTTTGCCTCCTGTAGATAACCAGAAGCCTCCCCATGCTTTTATCCTTTTCTTGCATTTAACTATTACTTCGTCCACAGGTGGTTCCTGTTTGAGCCCAAAGTTATGGGAAGTCCCAGATATTTAATTCTTTCCCATTCTGCATACCCTATGTATCCCAGATCTTCTGCTATTTTCCTTATTGTTTGTTGGTCTGTGTTCCAGCCATACACTGCACTCTTCTTTTCACTTACTAGAGCGCCAGTTATGCTGCAGAATTTCTGAAGGATGGATTTGAAAGCTGATGCTATTCTTGGGGAGGCCCCCCTGTCTCAGGCCCCTTGTGGCTAGAAACAATTTTGCAGGTCTTCTGTTTATCATTGGTGCTATCCATATCTTTTCCAAGCAGGCTTTAATTATATCAATAAAATTCTGGTTGAAGCCAAAAGCTGATAGAACCCTATATAAAAAGGATCTATTTACCCTGTCAAAAGCATTGCACATATCCAGTTTGATTAACATACCTTGTTCTCTGCACAGTTGACTTGAATGCAGTACTTCCTGCACTTGAATGACGTTGTCCAGGATATGTCGACCTTTCACAAAGCCTCCTTGAGCCGGGGTAATTAATTTTTGAAGAAGTGGCTTGATTCTATTTTCCATCAACTTGGCCAAGATCTTATATGATGAATTGCATAATGATATAGGTCTATATCTGTCAAAGGTGCCTGGATTATTTTCCTTTGGGATTAAAGCGAGAAAAGTTGAGTTTATGCCGCCTCCGACTATTGCCTTCCTCATGAAGCCCTGGACCATTCTCATCAGATCAGTTTTGATTATCTCCCAGAATATTCTAGAAAAGTGAATTGAGAATCCGTCGGGGCCAGGGGATTTATCTGGCTCCATGGACCAGGCTATGTTTATTATTTCTTCTTCTGAAGCTGGCCTTATTAGAGATTCGTTGTCTTCTAAGCTTACTAGCTGGGGTATATTGATAAGGAATTCTTCCATGTCCTCCTTGCTTCCACCTTTTCCGGCGCTGAGAAGATTCTGAAAATGGTTTACTGCTGCCTCGTTTATCTGTTCGAAGCCTCTGCATGCCTGACCATTGGTGGTAGTAATTTCTGCGATGTGATTTCTCGATATCCTCGGCCTGTACTGTCTATGGAAATAGGTTGTATTCCTCTCTCCTGATTTGAGCCACAGGCTACGAGATTTTAATCGCCAAAATTTCTCCTCATTTCTAAAGGAGCCGTATGCTTTCTTCTGGTTGGTGGGGGTGTTGACTTCTTTCTTTATCCATTCTTTGAGTGACTTTTTGGTATTCTTAATTTTTTTCTTCGATACATAGCTTAGGGAGCCTGAGATTTCCATTTCCCAAGTTGTTTGTACTGTATCAAGAAACCTCTCTCTTTTGGCCCAGAGAGGGCTGAATCTAAAGGAGAGGGGGCCGAGGTCTTCTTCCTCCTTTATGTGCAGAAGAATTGGTTTGTGGTCCGATGTTAATTTTGGCAGGATCTTGGAGAGGACCATTCTATTATCCATCATAATAGCACTGCTAGCGAGGAATCTATCTAACCTTGCTGAAATGTGTTGTTCCTCTGTTCTGTTGTCAGTCCAAGTATATGTTCCTTTCACCAGTTTGAAGTCTACCAAATCCCAGGACTGGATTAGATTTTCCATAGTGAGGAGGAAGGGATCTAATGCTTGGAGAAAAATACACTTTAATTAAAAATATAGTTTAATTTTTAATTTGTGACAGTTGTGTTGGTCAGGTTGTCTTTAAGTTCATTTAATAACCCAACAATTTATTTATATTTTTCTTGAAGTCTAAACTTTTCTACAACACCTTTCTCTTGTAAATTACTCTTTGGAAAACATTTATAGCATTCATTAATGCATATATAATGACAAAATGCTCAATTAAACTTTATTTTTAGAGTTTGTAATTTTTGTAAGTGAATTTCCTTAATTTATCAAAAAAAAGTTGTTATTTAAATTGATTTCCTTGGAGATCATAAAACTAGGTTTTATGGCAATGGTTTCTCACATGTGTTTTGATCATGGAACTATTTTTCAATCTCCCATACAATTTGAATTTCTCCAATGTATTTCCTTCTTGTTTTGTAGAAAAAATTCACCCACAACATCCTCCATAGGAATTAATGATTTTAAGGTTATTTATGTACAAAAGGTAACTTCAATAAAATTTATAAATATACCTTTTTCATTAATTACATCATTTCTAAAGTATTATACCATTGATGAATCAATTTTCATTCTGGTGCACCCAATTGAAGAGGAGAAGAAGAATAGATTTTGTTCTTTTATATATATATAATCATGGTCTACAACTAGAAAACTATGTTTTTCATATCAAAAATTTATTTGTTTATGAAAAAATATATTTTTTATTATTATTTTATGTTTATAAAGAAATATTTCAATTGAATTGTCAGACACTTGTATTCTCATAAATTGTTTTTCAACTATTACATAAATAGTAAACTAAGATAGTGGTAATTTTTAATTTGTTTTTGATTTATTTTAAACTAAGATAGTAAACTAACAATGAAAGGCTGTGACGTGAAAGGCAAACAAAGAGATGATAGGTAGAAGAGGAAGTGTGCTAATTTTGGAAGTGTTTTTTCAGGTGTTTTAGAAGAGCAAATACACATGATAGATAGAAGAGAACTTTCGACTATAGAAGAGAACATCATCTATTTCAAACCCGCGTAAAGATTCCAGTTGATCCGTTAAAAGAAGAGTGGATCATAGTTTAACGAAAAAGCATGACATGATTTTCTTGAAATTTTCAACAAATGATTTTCAAGAAATTATTTATGCAACCACGTCATCTATGCGCGTGCGTTCCAATTTGGAATGTTGAAACTTCAATTTCAATTTTCGGTATATAAAGTTGGGTTTTCTTTTCATGAAATGATTATCTACGCAACCACGTCATCTATCCGCGTGCGTTCAAATTTGGAATGTTCAGTCTTCAATTTGAATTTTCGGTATATAGTACTTTATGTAATCTTGGCACACGGTTTTTGTCGTACACTTCTTTTGGCGGTCAGCAATTCAATTAATACTATAAGCCGTAATCGTAGAGAGACAGCTGGTTATATGTTTATATGTTTGTATTTTCCTATTAATCCATTCAATATAATTGATAGGCTTTTGGTGGTCAACAATTTAATTCATATAATCGATCATCTTTTCCCATTAGCAATTCAATTAATATTATAGGGTTAATTGGAGAAGCAATGGTGGTAGAGAAACAAAGCTCGTAATATGTTTTTATTTTTTCTTAACTCATTTTTCATTTTTCATGTAGTTTCAATATCCATATAATTGAATTACTCTTTTTAGTTTATTTTTTAATTGGAAATGTTAAATTTTAATTATTGAGAGTTATATTTTAGGCAACAAATACTTTATGTAATTTAGACTAATGTAAGCTTTTTATGGTTTTGTGCTTCCTATTATCAACTATTAATATTTCTTTAAAGTTATTATAAGTGATGAAAGAGAGCTACTTCTTCAAGGTTACTATAAGTAACCAAATAGAGCTAGTTTCATTTCTCTATGTTATTTCATTTTTATGTATTCAATAATATATATAACATATGTTCATTTAGGTTTCAATATATTTTTTACATGTCTTTATTTAGGTGTCAATAATAATAGATTTACTCTTAATTTTGACATGCTTTTTTTAATTTGGAAATTACAAGTTTTTAATATCAAATTATATGTTTACTATTTCAAATGTGATTGGTAACTCAAAGTTAAGATGAAGGCAAAATTAATTATATCAATAAACATGTTTATTTTAAAATAGAATAAAGATTCCAAAACATTAATTTAATTATTAATCATTATTAGATTTCTGTTAGGACCATTAAATTTTTCATGGTTGTTTTAGTGGTATAACCAAATCAAGGACTGAGATTTATGTGCAAGGTAGTTATGTTTTTTTTGTCATTTGAGTGAAACTCATTAATTAAATAAATATGATATGAACAAGTTTCATATTAAATGAGGTATGTATTGTTGCATACCCTATTTATAAATTAAGAAACTCCTTCATTGATAAACATCTTCTTCCATGCTTTCTGAAATAAGTATATATTTAACTTATAGTAATAATAATAATAAAAAAATAGTTAATTTCATTATTTTTTAAATTTTACCGGAGATGTATTAGCAGTCACTAGCCATTAATTTTATATAATTGTTCTAGTATGTAAATTTATATTAAAAATGTGTTGGTTTTCTTAATATTGATAATTTAAATACATTTCAAATATTTTATAGCTACATAAATACAAAGGTTTTAAATATTTCAAATTACATTTTATAGTGAATTACTCCAGTGTTTACCACTTTTTGTTAATGATATGGAGAGTGAGATAATCTATCTTATTTTGGTTATTGGATTTGTGTGTTTAAATATTTTTATTATAGAGCCTTCTCAAATACCATGCACACTTTGCTTTGTATGGTTATTTATAATAGAGTCTTCTCAAAATAACATGCACACTTTACTTTGTATGGTTTAAACTGTAGAAAGAATTTTGATTGTCTTTTGGTTCTTGCTTCACCTTTATTTTTGTTGTTGTTGTTGTAATTTTAGATATATTTTGTTAATTTTTTTTTAATTTTTATACATATTCAACAACTAAAAGTTTATCCTAGAAGGTGAGAAAGAAAATTCATAGTTTAGAGAATCTATTCCTTTGAGAAAACTATTCTCCAATCTTGCATCCTTTTATTTTCCAAACAACCTTAATTTACTCCTTGCATCCTTGCATCCTTGGGTTGATGTTGTATTTCAAATGAGTACAATATAACAAGAAACAACTCAACAAGACTACACCCCCCATAATAAGAAATTTCTTTTACCAAATTTTTTTCTTTTGAACTAGTGAAATGATATATATTAAATGACTTGTATACACATTAATCCATGATAAGCATGAGAACACGTACCCCATTATATATCTCACATTACCAACTCAACAAGACTAAACCCCAAATAATAAAAACTTTTACTAGTTTTTTTTTTGAACTAGTGCAACCATATAAATTAAATGACTTGTATACGTTAATCCATGACAAGCATCAAAAAACTTACCACATTTTACATCTAATATTAATCAAATAAAAAAGAGTCATAAAATTTAACTAAATTATAAATTTTTCTTATCCCTACTTTACAATGGAAATTCTTAACACAAGTAAATATATCGTCTTACAACACTATGGGCCAATGCGATGGCTTATTAATACCACATGTCCAATGTGACATATGCTGATATGATGTTTTCTTTAATTAAACAATTTGACATCAATTAATCAAAAGAGCATAATGAACTTGGGATAAATATTAACCCTTGATATGTGAATACTACTATGACCATTCTAGCATATTCCATAAAGCTTAAATCTCTAACATTCACCTAATAATTGATAATAATTAAATTGTCAAAAGAGCATAATGAACTTGGGATAAATCTTAACCCTTGATATGTGAATACTACTATGACCATTCTAGCATATTCCATAGAGGTTAAATCTCTAACATTCACCTAATAATTGATAATAATTAAATTGAAAGTGTGAGACACTTATTCTCAAATAAGAGGCCTATTATTGTAATAAGAAATATGTACAATGTAATCATTTAGGTCATGACTTCTCTCCTTTATGACCTAGATTTCCTCTTTATGACTTTTCTCCTTTATGACATTTTAACCAACATTTTCTTACTTTTTAAAATTTTTTTATTAAAATTATTTACTAAAGTGTTATAAACCCTAAACCCTAAACCATCAGCATTTTATAGAATTTTAAATAGTAAACCCTAAAGCCTAAGCATTTTATAACATTTTAACAAGAATTTTGTAGCTTTTTTTATGTTGTTATTAAAAGAATTTATGAGTGTTATAAATCCCAAACCCTAAACCATAAACCCTATCCCTAAGATTAAGAATTTTATAACATTTTAAAATATTTTTTTAACTTTTTTAAGTGTTTATTAAAATAATTTACCAAAGGACTATAAACTATAAACTTTAAACTCTAAACCCTAAACCCCAAACCCCAAATCCCAAACCCTAAACTCTTAAGACTTAAGCATTTTATGATCTATTAAAAATAATTTTGTAAGTTTTATTTATGTGATTATTAAGAGAATTTACTATGGTTTTATAAAACTTAAACCCTAAACCCTAAACCTAATCACTTAATAACATTTTAAAAAGTATTTTGTAACCATTTTTAAGGGTTTACTAAAAGAACTTAATAAATTTTTATAAACCCTAAACCCTAAAAATGAAATCCCACACCCCAAACCTTAAACCCTTAACCCTAAGCAATAAACCCTAAACCCTAAACACTATGCTCTAAACCCTAAACCATAAACACTAAGAATTTTATAACAATTTAAGAAAACTTTTGTAACTTTTATTTAAGTGTTTATTAAAAGAATTTAATAAAGTGTTATAAATCCTAAACTATAAACACAAAACCCTAAACCCTAAACACAAAGCATAAAGGATAAACCCCAAAAAGTAAACCCTAAACCCTAAATCCCAAACCCAAAAACATAAACCCAAAACGCCAAACCCTAGACTCTAACCATTTTATAACATTTTAAAAATTGTTTTGTAAATTTTATTTAACTGTTTATTAAAAGCATTTACTAAAATATTGTAGACCCTAAAGACTAAAACCAAAACCTAAACCCTAACCCCAAACCTTAAACCCTAAATCCTAAACCCTAAACCATAAATCCCAAACCCGAAACTCTAAACCCTAATCATTTTATAACAATTTAAAAAATATTTTTAAACTCTTATTTAAGTGTTTATTTAAATCATTTAGTAAAGCCTTATAAACCCTAGTTCCAAATAATCCACCTAAGCTTTAACTCTCGCATTACAATGAAGGGGTACAATATGATTACATCAAGAAGATATGGATGATCTATGGACTATGTTGTGAGAATGATGACACTCTACCCATTTTATAAGATAGATCAGTTAGGCGTATAATAGAAAATGGATCAATTGCGCAAAAACCTAATAGAAGTTATTACAGTATATCCACATAAGGGTAGTTTAGTGAAGATGTACACGGGTCATGTGGTGGTTGGAAGCCACCTCAAAAGTTTCATGGTCTCTAAGCTAAGGATCAACATTTAAAGCACTCCTTGTGACATTGTTTTGTGCTCTCTAAAAGAGGATCCAAGCTTTAATTCTCCGCACCATGTCCTAATTCAAAACAAACTCCAAGTATTGCACTCTCCAAGAAAGAATCCCTCAATACAACCACTCATCATCTTAAACTATGACATGTTCTTATAGTGGTCCTAGGAATGAGTGATTTTACTCCTAGTGCATATTATGATGATCCATACTTATGTAGGAATGCAACAGAATAAAAATATAAACATAAACATAGAGTTGAAGCAAAAATAAAACTTCATGTCATTAATATCAAAGAATTTAAATATGCTTATATACAAAATTGAAATAAACTAGCTTGGGAAATGGTAGCTTATCTCAATGAAGATATGTGGTGGACACATGTTGCAATTACACCTCTAGAGCTCCAACAATTGTTCTACAATATATCTATAATATATGTATATAGTAACCATATTAGAGTGGGTTACAACTATGGCTGCAAAAATTCACAATATATATACGAGATTTTATTAGATGACATAAACATCAAAATTGTGTGATATTATATTAACACTAAAATTTAGACCTAATTTTTTTTTAGGTTGTGGTACAGCTATGGCCTCAAAAGTTCAACTGCATTGTAAGACATGTTTTAATGGTGATGTCTATTTAAATTGTAACACATATTTTAGAGTAAAACGAACACATTCATATCAATGTTATTAGTAATATTAACCTTAATTATAATACTAATATTAATATATTAACAATAATATTAATATATATTATATTCGTATTAATATATTAACATTAA
>APFE030915668.1:0-29255 GCA_000404065.3 Pinus taeda
AGGAACACTTCCTAGAATCAAATGAATAGCATGATCATGATCACGAATAAGTGGGAGACCTTTGGGAGTCTCAAATACCTTGGAATGATTGTCCAATAATTTTTGGAGATATGGAGAAATAGATGATTTCGATGTGGGAACCTCTAGCGAACATAATAGTGCAATTACACCTCATTGTTCCTTCTTTAGAAGCTTTGTCATACCATTAGAGTTGATTATCTTTCCCGGTTTCCCTGCAATACCCTTTAATTCAACTTCCTTTCCTTTCGCAGGAAATTTCATGAAAAGTTCTTGAAAATTAAAAGCTATTGTACATAAGGATTCTAACCATTGGCCTCCTAGTACAACATCAGTACCACCCATTGGAATGGAAAGCATTGGGCTATTCAATACATATTCTCCCATGGATAGCTTGATATTATGGCACTTTCAGAGAAATTTATGGTTCCTCCACTTGCAACCATCACTTGACACTCTGGTGCTAGATATAGGAAGCAATTCAATTCCTTTGCTATGTTACAATGAATAAAATTATGGATACTTCCCGAATCAATCAACACTATTACCTTTTTCTTCTTGATATGTCCTTCTATCTTGATAGTTTGAGGAGTGGTAATTCCAACCAATGTATTACAAGATATGGTCGGATTCATTTCTTCTTTATCTAGGGTTTGTTCCTGGACTATATCCTCTTCTTTTGACATTTCTTGTTCCTTTTCTTCCTCCTCTTCACAATCTATGTAGAATAATTTATTCTCAGCACACTTATTACCTTTAGTGTATTTGCTATCACAACTGGAACAAAGCCCTTTAGCTCTTTTTTATTTCGATTGTTGTGGTGTCAACCTTGTAGGTTGTGGAAGGCTAGGGGCCACAACACTTCCATATTTATAGTTATGAGGGGTAGGCTTCCTGGTTGCCATAATTTTGCTTTCCATTTTTCTTGCTAACTTGAATGCCTTCTCCAATGAATCAGGTTCCCAAAGGTGAACCTCATGTTGGATATTATGCTTTAAAGTCCATATGAACACATCAATCCTATGCTCCTCTGGAATATCTTTTACCCTTATATTCAATTTTTGGAAGTCCTTAATGTGCTCCATCATTGAACCCTTTTGTTTGAGATTTATCAATTGGCTAAAGAAAGTGTTGCTTTTTGTATCCTCATAATGTGTTATCATTTCTTCCGTAAAAAATTCCCAAGTGACAGTTTCTTTACGAAAGTAAATCCATCGATACCATACAAACTTATTTGGTTCCAAATATAAAGTTGCAATACATACCTTTTGTGTGTTTTGCACATTATGGAGATCAAAAAATTGCTCCATCTGTAGTATCCATGTTCCGGGATCTTTGCCATCAAACTTCCTCATATCAATTTTTGGAAAATGTTGGGTCTTCAATCCAACATTAGAGTCTTTGAAATCATGATGAACATTTCTTTTGTTCTCATCATGAGTTTCCTTTACTACCCTTTCACCATTAGTGACCATTTCTTGTAGCAACTTATTCAAATCTATCTTCAATTCTTTCGTCTTATCGTCCATGCCATTCATCTTAGCTTCCATATTAACATCCATGCCATTCATCTCAGCTTCCATCTTAGCATCCATGCCATTCATCTTAGCTTCCACGCCATTCATATTAACTTGCATGCCATTAATATTAGCTTCCACGCCATTCATCTTGACCTCATTTACCTTTAGTGAGAGTGAAATTTGTTGTACTTGGTCTTGTAATTTTGATATATCATGTTGCAAATATTCCTTTTCTTCATAAGTCATGCTAGAGCTTTCAGGTTGCTTACTAGGTGTTTCCATTTTCTTTCTTCGGGGCATTAATTAATGCTAATAATTTTTCACTATTCCCTTTGAATTCCTTAAAACTAATTTTTCAAACCACTCTTATGCAAAATTAAAAATAACTACACACCTTTTTTTTTTCACTTTATAAGAGCTCGATTGCCATTTGAGTCATCTTTCTAACCTCGCAAGTCTGATAAATATCAGATTCTCCAAGGAAGAGTTATGCCAGATCTCCCACGGTGACCTGATTATAGACTAGTTCAGTAGAGTGAACTTGTATGACATGCCACGTGTCATTGTTTAAACCTTAGTACCTGAAACTAATACACAAAAAATTAAAGGCCATCCTCTTTATGAAACTTCTGACGAAATTTCCATCTGATGCTCAAACCAAAAGTTATGGTGATTTTCCCCGAGTCATCTGTTTGGAAATAATTCGGGAGTTTTCAAAAACCCTAACTTTCTCAAATCATATCTCCACAAATATAGCAATACAAGCTCTGAAATTTATACCTGAAGTTTAGAATGATTTCGACTCAAATGGGTTTTCTTGTAGCTTTTGAAACGTCGTAGAAAAAAAGTTACAGAGAAAATTCCATGGTGACCTATTTGGAGCAGCGAAACCCTAGAATCCAAAGATCTGATACCAAATGTTATGAAACCAGCTCACAAAAAGATAGAAAAGATAGATCAACGCCTTAGAAATAAGCCCCTTCGAGGGGGCAACCTCCTTTACATTACACAAATGGACAATTCTTAGATGATTCAAATGACAAAACCTCCTTTCTATATATAGGGGTCTAAGGGGTCACAATATAACCAAGCCGACCTAACAATAATAATATAAAGGCACAAGAATAACAATAGAGGGATTCTATGGGGCACAATAATAACAATATGAGGACAATAGGGGAAAAATGACAATATTAATGGGGGAATCACTATTATTATAGGGACCTAACATGACAATAGTGCAGAAAGGCGAAATCAAGAGAAGCGCAAAGTTTTTAGTTGACAGAGGCAATAACAGTCAGAGACTTTGATGACAGATGCATCATACTAATTCAGGTTGGATGTTTTTTTTTTTGTTTTTGGAGTTGCTGGAGCAACAACACTAGAGAGAAGTGTTTCATGCATAATATTTCAAAGCTTCACGATCAGGATCGAGTTGAATTCTTTTCTTGTTGAGAGGGAGTGTTGAAAATAGCAACAAGAAATGATAAAAATAGAATCCAGAAATTCCAATTTTAATTTGTCCTCGAAGTAAAATTGTGAATTAAAATCGAATTTAGTCTCACCCACTGCTTGGAAATAATAATTAATTCATTGTGGATTAATTAGTTGGAGAAGTTCAAGTTAGAAGTCTTTTTGCACTCATGCAATGGTTATCCTTTAAATTAAGGAGATTATCCCTTAATTAAGGAGATAAGATTGAGTTACATTTGAGTTGTAATTAGTTAACTCATTTTACTGAGTTAAGTCCAGTTAAATTAGTTCCAAACTGTTTGAGGAACTAATTGTGAGTTAACAGTCAGTTGATGCATGCATGCACTCAACTCGTGTACCTCATATAACTGAAGATTCCCTCATCAGAAACTCATGCATGTCTATTCTGAGAAAGACCAGTTGAGCTGAATGTCAAGGACAATGTACTATCAGTTGCATGTGTTTTCCTATAAAGGAAACTCATGCATGCAGTCAAAGGAAGGTTCCTTTAGGATTGCGCAGTTTCGACAATGTGTTAGAGTAGTGTGTGAGAGTAGTGTTCCACTGGGTGAAGGAGATCATCCCAAAGGAACTGTGCAAGGAAATAGTAGCTTGGAGGGTAGAGAGGAAGGCTTGTGAGAAGCCAAGTTTGCCTGTGAGCATCCAGGAGGATTGTATTGAGAGCTGGCTAGCTGTGAGAGCTAAGGCTTTGTATAATTATGATGTATTTCCACCTTGTATGATAATACAGATATTGGGGTTTTTAGCTAAGGCTTTCCCCTGAGTATTTTTTGTGTTTCATCTGCATTGATTCTTCTTCTTATGGTTAGCTCGATCTTGCTCAATTTTTAAGCTTCTACAAATTGATAGTAGAAGTAGGTTATAGTATTTTGCTTTGGTTATATTGCATTATCGGGTTAATCTACAATCAAATTTTCTACATAGTCTTAGAGCGAGATTTGTAGAGAATTTGCAGAATTTCCACACTTCTAATTAGAATATATGTGAATGTGAAAATAATGTGTGTGCAAAAAATCAAATTTTAAAATGTAAAGTAAGTAAGAATAATTTTTATTTTTTTCATTTTAAAACTACATATTTAAAATAAAATTAATTCTATGTAAATTAATTAAAATCGTGAATCAGACATAATTAATATATCACTTAAATAAACCATTAAATCAAAACTCATTTTTACTTTACATTTATTATTTGAAATATTTTGAAAAACATTAATAATAAAAATATTATCAAAAAACAAGAGACTCTCCCAATATAGTTTTGGTCATTTTATCTTTTAAGGTGATGAGAAAAACAACCCCTTTGAATATCTAATTATGTATTAAAATATAGTTTTTAAATTTTTATAAGTTATCTTTTATTAACTCACTTGTGATTGGTTTAGAGGGCTATCATGTGAAAGAGATGCAATGTGCTATGAATCAAACTTTAAAACATAATAAGTGGTTGGTATAAAAGGATATCATGTGAAAAATGTGCTAAAAATCAATTTTAAAATGTAAAGCTGAAAATTGGGTTACGAGGAGCAAATGGAGTAATTATTTTCCTTGATGAATAAAGAGAGATTCAATTCACTAGGGTTGTGGATACAATATGAAATAACTAGGTTGAATACATATCTCTTCATAAAGGGCTAGGAATTGCCATAGACAAAGGAATTCATCGATTAACGATATGTGGAGACTCAATGCTTGTAATTAAACAACTAGAAAATATTAAAGAATATCTTAATAAGGTTCCCACAACACTTTCAAGGATCCATATGTAATTGAGGCATTTCAAGGGAGTTAAATTTTTCCATATCATTTATCATTTGAATAGTGATGCAAATGCTCTAGCAAATAAAATGACTAGACTAGAACAAGGTGTGATGGAGCTCAATAATATATATACAAGTTACACCCCCTTTCATGAGTCAACAACAAATTGTAAAGGAAAGGTTGGGAGATTCGATAACCGAAATAAATACCCTAGTCGTCGAAATTCCAATTGGATTCATTATAAACATTCCTATTTAATTATTGAGTTAACCGTGCACCAATCACAAGGAAAATGGAGGCAGAGTTATCAACTAAATCATATATGGAGTACGAAAGAACTAATGAAACCTATAGGATGTCCTTGATTGAAATCAACAAGAATTATAGTTGATAGCTGTTTGGGTCAAACTAAGGGAATTTTGGGCTCTCCAGTTTAAATTTTCTTGGCAATCCAAGCAATCATTCAAGTTTCAAACATTCCTCAGTTATTGCAGAAATCCTCTGTCCATATTGCAATTTAATGGTGGATGTGTGTGAGGTTCTTTTTTCCTGTTCCATGGATCCAGTGAGCCTAGTATTTATTTATCTTTGTAGGAGTCATTATCCCTCTTTAGGTTCTCCTGCACTGGTTATCCAATAGTGAGGCATGCTTTTTCTTTGCTAACAGTTTCATTGAGGAGAAAATTAGTTGTTCTAGATCAATGAATTATTTGGATCAATGATACTTTGAGCAAGCTGTGGCTCAAATGAACCATATGATCAACATATTATCGAAATCAATGATTGTTTTTTTGGAGCTCATGAACAAGCGTATTGAACTAGAGGACAAGGAAAGAGCCTTGCAATTAGTGTTAGTGGATACTAAAATTAAGCTTCTTAGGTGGAGGAAACAATTTGAAATGCCAAAGTGGAAAGACTGGAAGTTGCTCTCAATCATGGTGTAAAGAACAAGCAAGACGAGATGGACATCAACGTAGTTTGGCATAATAATAGGAGCCACATATTTGAAACTTGAGGCCAAGAATATCTACAACATGAAGCAAATATGAGCAAATCAGACCCGCAAGTGGGGCTGCCGAGTTGTAGTTTCTCTTAATAACTTTATGATGTAATGCATGCATATTTTGTTGCTAGGTGTCTTTTGTAGGATATATGGTATATAACAATGTTGGAATGTAAGAAAAAGAAATTATAGAAGTAGGGAAAACTCTGCTTGGAAGGGATTGGACAATGAAATATTTGAAATGAAAGGTATTGACCTAGAATCTAGTTTTTCTTATTTTTAATATAATCCCTATCTATTTCATTAAGAAAAAAAAAATTGAAAAGCATATACATTTATTCACCTTACTATTTCAAATAATTCATAAAATATATTATGTTGGAACTACCAAGAGGGGGGTGAATGAGAACATCAATAGTTCTGATTACAATTAGTATTTATTAATTTTTAGAGCATTACATAATAATGAAACTTCAACACATAGAAATAACAATGCACACAAATTTTTTAGGTGGAAACCCTTCCGGGAGAAAAACCAACAAACACTTCTCTAATATGATTTATGAGCACAATACATCGACTCCAATTGAAAGGGAAGCACCAACCCCCTAGGACTGTAGAAAAAAATTCTAGTTTTATCAGGAAACTCCAACTCCTTAAAGGATGCTCCTACACCCTGTTTTACCAGCACCCATTGGAAGGATGCTCTAATGCCCTGCAAGATCCAACTTTCCCTTGCACCACCCTACCACCCTAAAGTGTTTTTAGGATACAACTTGAAGGTGACTTCAAACACATGTCTTGCACCACCAAACCACCCTGAAATATAAATTAGATAAACAATTATGGGCTCTCATACCAGGGTTAATGACCCACTTAAAATATATTTAGTGAAACCCTACAATGAAACCCTTACCACTAAGTGACAATGAAAACCTTACTTCTGGATTCCTTCATTTGCTGTAAAATGATAAGGACAATGTAGCAATAGACTACTAACCTTATTCAATTATTGATGAATGCAAAATATTGTTCAATCTCAGATTGATGCAATATTTATGTGACAATAAATAATGTACTTGATGCCAAAACTAGCTTAACTGCTTATTCTATCCTCAACATAGTGAAGCTTATATTGACTTCTAATGATCACTTTTTTGAAACCCTTATTGCAAACCATACAACTGAAAAATGAATATGACGATGAAACCCTTACTACTACAATATGATAATGAGATTGTTGTCAATGAGACTATTGATTGTGAAAATTCCTTGAATGCAAATACTAGAGATTTATCTGTTAACCATTAGTGTTTATTTGTCTTCTATTATTTACTTACAAAAAATAACGATAAATTGACAATTGCATTGTTCACAATAAAAAAACCATGGAAATATAAATTACAAAAATGAGAAATATATGTAGAGACAAAAATTGACACTGTTATTTTTGGACAACTGTCCCTACTCGAAGTCAAAACGAGTGCAACAGATCATTATTTCTTCAGAAAGTTCAAGAGTACAATAATATACCTTCCAAACTGGCAAGGATTTGACAATATTCAACTGGAAAAATTAACTGGAAGACACTCTTATCTCCCTCTGCAATTGATTTAGCTCTCACTCGCAAACTCACACTTACTTTGCGACTCGCTCTAAAGTTTAGAAATGTGCATCTCTTGTGCATATAATTTTGTACAACCTTGAAAATACCTCCAGGCGATATGTCTAGCCTCTCTCTACCTCTGGAATCAATTTTCTCTGCCTCCGAGACATTGATTTGAAGATGACAACTAAAATGAGTCTCTTCCAGCAACTCGCATTAGGTAACTAATTATTTGCATTGTTGTTGTTACGGGAATAAGTACCCTAGGGCTTTGGGTTGAAACCCCAATAGAGCAAGAGCAAATTACAGTAAGAAACACTCATACAACTCAGGAAACATGCTTATATAAACAAACTACGTGATCGCGACCATACTTAGATGTCCTTGATTTGGGTAGTTCCAGTAGGGTTCAGACCCTCTGTGACTCCTGATAATCTTCGAATCTGTAAATCAACCAATCCAAACATACATAGCATCATATAGATAAAGCATTTTAATGAAATCAACTTTATATCATATAAGCAAGATGATTAATTATACATCAAAATGACATTCATACATGAATTACAACAGTATCTGATGCATAAACAAAGTTAATCTCAGGAACAAGACAATGTTTCTTTTTATTGTAGAAAGCTATAACCAACACAGAGAGAATTCCCCCGAGTCTTCTTCTTCCGGCTCCAAGCAGAACCATCCTCCAGATCCGTCCAGTCCCAGTCTTCAACAACCTCCTTCCATAACCAATACCATGATATCTCAAGCAAGTGGGAGAATATCAACACTCAAGGAAACAAGGGTTTTCTGAACTTGGGGAAGTGCTTCAAGCATAGGGATACTTCAGACTCAGTTAGGGGATAATCTCAGTATAGTAATTCTATCTCTTCTCCTCCTTAAGGCCTTCACATAGAAGTCTATTTATACTTCTCCCAATTAGTTTTTTAGTTGGGAAATAGTTGGGCCACAGGCACTAGGAGGTAATCAATAGGTAAAACCTATGAACTCTACCCATAGTTAAGGAAATTTAATTTTTTTTAAGTGTTTTAACACATATACATGGGTTGGATATAAACTAAACCGCATGTACACGCTTTTATCACAAGGAAAAGTAGTGTATAGGGAGTAAAACACTGTTTTTAAAATATTTGGACCAAGTCTGGAAGGAGGGGTTGCACTTTTTCCGGTGTACACAATATGTAGCTAGCGCACGATAGAAACCCTCTGAACCAACCAATAATTAAAACTAACACAGAGGCGAGGAATCCACCAATAGGGTCAAATGGAAACCAAGGCATTGCACAAATCCCAATGTGTGATAATGAGAGCTGATGTCAAACACAAGGGAAACCACTCAGTCAAAGAACCATGATACTGATTAATGTTGAGCACAAGGTGACCTATAAATAATGAAAATAGGGTCAGGGTACAGCTCTAGGCCTACCCTCAAAGCAATATGTCATCATCGATAAGGACAAGACCCGCTAATAAGAAGTCAATGGAGACCTTCTCAAACTAGCACGAGGAAAAGACTAATATAACCGATGTGATGAAGAACATGACACTGATAACCAGGGATGGATGGCTGAAAAATAGGTCAAGAGACACTGCAAATAGGTCGAATTAGGCTTACATCCCTTGAACAAAAGCACGACTTAGTGATGCCTACATGGCAACATATGATAACTTTGTATAAGTTTGTCATGCAGGAGGCACGAGCGAACTCTCCATATGATTGGAAGAGGTAACCAATCGGAGGAGAACTGACTCAATAACAAGGTTAAGGCATACCAAAGTCAAACTGAATCCCGCCCAAAATGGAGGAGAGACTTTCTCTTGATTGATTTGTTCAAGGGTGACACAACTGACTCTAGATGCCAACGATATATGGAAATGTTGTTCAGTTCCCGCTCTTTTGGGAATATATAATTTTTTTTTGAATTTTATTTAAGTTGGAAAAAGAATAAAAGAATGCTATAATATAGTGGAAAGAATGAGTGTCAGAGAAATAGATGATCTAGTTCCTGGGATGTGAACAATCCTATGCTCAGTGCAGGGAGGTGAAACTGGTCAAGGGAACTCAAAGGGATCTTCCTTCCACGGGTCAAAGGGTGTGTCAAGTTGCAGAAGCTAAGTGATTACATGGTTGATCTTGTAGAAGACATGGTCAAATGAGTGGCTTAAACATGAGTCCATGTGAAGTTGGCTCAAGGCTAAAAGGTGTAAATAGTCAAAATGTAATGCAACAATACAACTCAACACAAAGGAGCCTCTAGGGTATAAGGCTAGAAATAAGGGTAGAAGTAAAGAGAATGTGTCTTCAATGCACAAGTCATGGCAGGACTAAAGAGGGCTCCTGAGCCTACTCAGTAAAACAACATGGGCAACCAATGTCAGTGAGGTTCTAACTACGATGCCCATGTAAAGGATGGATCTACCATTGCATCATGATTTAAAAAATCGGCGAGTGAACATGGTTTGCTAACCAAGACACGATGGGATCGACCCTATGGCTAATGTATCGCTGAATGGAGGCTAGTATGCAAGATGCAATGGAAGAAATGGTTTACCTAACCTATATGGCAGTAAGTGAATGATACCTACCATGACGGGTCAACGGTCATGGGACTGAAATAAGATCTTGAAGAAGTGTCTAGAATATCCTGAAACAATAACCCATTCTCGACAATCAAAGCCCACAAGTCAAAATATTCATGAGACGAAAAATCAAGTTTTGAGAAAAAATCCTAAAATTTCAAAGCTATATATTGACTTTTAGACTCACAATTTTTTCATTTGCATTTGGAAAAAAGTTGTGGATCAAAAAGGAGAAAACTTGCCTCTTAAGAATTCAACCATTCAAATTGTGCCAAAGTTACCAGGTAACCCTCAAACCATACTTGCAATGATTTGTAATGATTTTTAGAAGTTTTAATTAAGATTTGACTATGCGAATTCTTGTAAAAAAATCTAACTTTGCGCACATGCAGGTTGGCTATGACCAACTCGTGTATACGATGACCCTACACGCGACTGTGTGTAAAGGGAACCCGCGTGTACGTGAGTTGAAATTCAAAATCAAATTCTAATGGTTGAAACTCATTTCCTTTCAGGATGACCATCACATGGAGAGAGATAGAGTATACCATAATTGACAATGAGGTAATGAATGACCAAACTACACTAGATGCATTAAGAGGGTGGGCTTGTTGAAGTTCTTCAAAATGCGGAACATGAAACTGAACACACGCCTGCTTGAGTTATTGATCCACTACTGGAGTATGGAGGATGATGCCTTCATGATACATCAGATACCTCTCAAGATTGAGGTGGAAGACATCTAATTTATCACAGGTCTCTCCCGAAGAGGGGAGGTTGTGCATTCAACCGACTCGACACGGAGTAGTCTTTCAGTAGAAGACTATGTACACATATACTGTCCTGGGCATCCAGAAAAGTTTGGAATTCAGATTCCAATCAAACACGTGGATAGTTTATCTCTCAGGATTCTATTGTTTACCATTGCCAGGGTAAACAGATAAACTTCACTACATCAGGCTTCAGGGGTGTCCATGAGCCTGGCAGTGGAATGCCTAACCACTGTGTTCAATTGGTGCACACCTCTTCTAACAACCATGAAGAGCCAACTGATGTCCATTTAGAAAAATCACACTAAAAACTTTAGATATGGGACCATTTTATGCTCCTTCTTCTTCGAGAAGGTACCTGGGCTACATCCCAAGGTATTTGTCTCTATCAGCAGCCTGTGAGATCCACAGATGGGTAGGTGGGATGACTTGATGAAATGCCTTGGAGGCAGGGACATGCCGAGGACGACTTTCGATGATGATTTTTTGCCTGGTGGGACCAACAAACATCATAGTCAACGACTAACCTTATGCTGGTATGGATTTCTAAGGAGATCTAGACTTGGTGTTGCCACCAAACATAGCATGGGGAGACATAGGTAACACTTTTTTAAGTTTTTATCAATTTTTAAGATTTTTTGTTTTTGTTTTTTAAATATGAAAATGAACTTAGAAATATTTTTGATGGGACAAAATACTGACAAAATGATCATGTTCTAGATGTGGGTCGAGTGAGACCAGATGGATTCCCACGGAAGAGGTGCTGAAGAGGCAACTACTGAGACAGAGAGGGTCTTATATGCAGTCCAAAGAAACTTGGTGAGATTGACTCATTAGGCATTGATGGTAGCCATAGAGGACCTACCTGAGGAGATGCCGCACCGCGTGGTAGGAGTACCACGGGACTGGGTCCGCATACTTCAACGTGTGGCCAATGCAGTAGTTACCTTCTTAGCCGCTCATCATGAGCCGGGTCGATAGATAGACTGGACACGATTATGGGCATTTAGTCCCAATTTTGTATATTATTTTTTGAACACTTTATGTATACATGGGAAATTTTATGATATATATATATATAGTTCCAGATTTTTGATGTTTGTTTTTAACTTGATGAATGACTGATATGCCAATCTAATGCTTTATAGTGATAGAATCTGCTAATGAATTTTTAGATTGTGGAATGTGCACATATGTAATATAAACAAATGATCGTTGCAACACCCTCACTCTAAAAAATTGGCGATATAAATAAGGATCCTGAGCTTGATAAATGTTATTTAATTGTGACACTACTAGCTGTGAGTCAAGATACACTACCAACGAATCAATTCCATAAGAAATAGCTTCAGATAGTAAATTAATAATGGCATATTATTCGGAAATGTTATTTGAAGCAGGACCAATACATACTCCCCTTGACACCATCAACTGACCAAATGGATAATAAATCACCCAAGCTACATAAGCAAGATTCCGATTGTGCTGACTAGCACCATCGGTGAATCCGAAATAGACTAAGTCATCCATCAACACCAGCCAAAGCAGATAAAAAAAGTGTTGATATCACAAAAATGCTCGAAAAAAATGTACAAAAATACAAAATATACAAAGAAGCCATTGCTTGTCCGTAACCTAAGAAAAATACTTCTTGAGGTAGAGCCCATTTCGGGACTCCGCCAACTTGTTCCCTTCAAAATTGACTAATTCATAAGCCTCTTTTTCTAAAACTCGTTTTACTATAAAGGGACCATACCACATAGACTTGAATTTGCGTGCCCCCAAGGCGTCTTTATCTTGGTCATAGACCAAGACAAGGTTGCCTTCAGAAAATACCCAAAGAGAAACAACTTTATCATACTGAGTTTTAACCCTTTTCTTATGGGTCTCGTTTATTATGGCAGCATCTCGACACTGCTCATCAAGATGTTCCAAATGAACTAGGCGCTCTTCGAGACTAGAGGTCTTTGGAAGAAGCTCAACAGCTAACTTAAGGGATGGAATTTCACATTCAATAGGAAAAATATATTCCAGCCTGTAAAATAACTAAAAAGGTGTAAAACCGGTGGCAGTCCTTACCGAGGTTAGGTATGCCCAGAGAGCCAGGTATAACATGATGTGCCAATTGGAGCGATTTTTGTCAATTGTCCTTTGCAGGATCTTGTTGAGGGACTTATTCACGGCTTCGACTTTCCCATTGGCCTGAGGATAATACAGAGACGAATGCTCCTGTCGGAAGCCCAACTTAAGAGCCAATTTTGTCATCAGTTGGTTCTGGAAATGACTGCCATGGTCAATGACAATCTCTCTCGGGATACCAAAACGTGAAATAATCTGATTGAAGAGGAACAATGTTGCTGTTTCACTATCATTTTTATAAGTAGGCATGGCCTCAGCCCACTTAGTAAAGTAGTCTACGACCACTATAATATACTTGTGATTCGCCACTGAAGGTGGATTACAAGTGGTAAAGTCAATGCCCCACTTCGTAAAAGGAACGATAGTGACAATAGGGAAAAGAGGAGATGAATGCGTGCACATATTCCGAGTATAGGCTTGACAAGTGTGGCAATGTTTGACTGCTTCAATACAATCTTTGAAAATCGAAGGCCAAAAGTAGTCGACACACAAGATTTTCTGGGCTTTTGCAAGCCCTGATAGATGACCACCACAAGCTCCACTGTGGCAATCATTGAGTATAGATACTAGCAAGGTGCCATAATTTTCGATGTTCATCCTTGGAGGAAGCATGCGGGAACTTCGAAGATTGGAGATATATGATGATATCTCCATACCGGGGATCTTGTTAAGAGATGAGGAATAGATGTTTGTCTACGAAACTTTCCTCATAAACAATGTCTTCTTCACAAGGCAACTCATAAATTAATTCCACAAAAACCAATGACTTCTTAGACTTGGTTGACAAGAACTCTAGATTGAATTATTGTAAAATAATAATCCATCGATTGTATTTTTCCCCAATCACTTGCCTATTGAGGACCACTGAAAAGTATTGATAGCCACTAGGACAAATGTTTTGCATCACAGAATATAATGACGAAGCTGCTAGACAACATGGACAGCTGCCAAGGCCAATTTCTCAACATGAGAATAGCGTAGTTCAAGACCTGCCAACCCTTGACTCAATTAGTATATCACATGCTCCATGAGAGCATCATCCTCTTGAACCAGAACCATACCTATTGTTGATTCTATCGCTGCAAGATACAAAAGGAAATCTCTGCCATAATATGGTGGACTCAACAGTGGGGCAGAGATTAATGCCTGCTTCAAGGCATTGAAAGAATGTTGTGCAAAGTCATCCCATAAAAATAGAACTCCTTTCTTCAGCAAACACATAAATCCTTTAGTTATCTCAACGTAGTTTGCTATAAACCGTCTCAAGAAATTTGCTTTTCCTTGGAGACTTTGAAGTTTTCGGATGGAAGACGGAGGAGGCAACTGAATTATTGCCTCAACCTTGAAGGGATCAACTTGAATCCCCTCAGTTGATACGATGCATCCTAACAACTGACCAGATGTGACTGCGAAAATTCACTTTTACGAATTCAACTGGATTTTATAAAATTGACATCTCTCAAAAACTAACTGAAGGTGGCTGGGATGATCAATTCTCTTTCGAGAACGAGCAGCTAAATCATCCAAGTATGCTTCAATGACATGCTTGATGTCATGGAAAGCGTAAGACATGGCCCGCTAAAATGTAGCACCAAAGCTTCAACTTTAATAGCTGTTGCTTTCCTACTTCAGCTTTAATAGCTGTTGATTTCCTAGGATTGACTGGCCAAAGCTTCTGACAAATCAGCTTGGCATTCTCATACCTCTTGATCTCATGTTGGACTATAGATGGATCAATACTAGGAATTTCCTCATAAGAGCAAGCAAACACATCTATAAACTCTTTAAAGAGGTCGATGTAAATTTGAATCTCTTCAGGGTAACAATTGGCTCCGATGAAGACATTTTCTATAACGGCAGGATTCCTAGAGATGTTTATAGGTACAGTTTTTGAGATAATCGACATATTACCTTCAACAAATAAATGTGTTGGAGCGAAAGGGTTTGACACTGTACAAACATCACTATTAAGTAGATTGGAGAACCTGGATTCAACTTCCTGCAATGGTGGATGAAAATATGATCAATGATTTAAATCTTCCCAAGGTCGGTCTATACTCGTCATCGCTTCTAAAATTGCTTCGTCAGATGGTAAAACTATATCTAAGAAATCCAAAGCAGAAGTAGAGTCAAGGGTCCAAGCTGGAGCCACATCACCATCTAAATCCTCTTCTGAAAAAGGAGTGGGATGGTTATCTGCAGAGTTGACGATAGATTGATAACTAAGCTCTGTTGCAGACATGGGGAATGCCATTCCACCAACCTGGACTCCATCTAATGTGGTCGTAGATGAAGGCAAGGTCCAAGGATCCAAAAAATAATGAGTTCAAAAGAACTCTTTCCGTGAAAGCCCCTTGGAGGATGAAATTGCATTGATTCTAGTTGTAGGAGGGGGAAGATCAAATATACCCATCAAGGAAGAGTACATCCCTACTCCTAAATTCCCTATAGGTTGACAAGGATTATCCACCAATGGAACGGTAGAATCTGAAGTTGCACGAGAATCACGAGGAGAATAATCTAATTGATCAATTTTAACAATTCTCCCCTCATTAGGAAAACAAAGGATGTGAAACAAAGATGAAACTATGGTGTTCATCTCATAAATCCAATTTCTTCCCAAGAGGAGGTTGTAATCCAAGTTGGCATCAACGATTTCTACCTCAATATTAACAACCTTTCCTCCAACGCATATAGGAAAAGTCGGGATACTTCTGTGTGGCCTATGAGAATGACCATCAAATGTTGTTAAGAGAGTCAGTGAAGGAACAGCTGAAGGTGATCTAATGGCCTTCCAACATGACATGGACATTACACATGTGGAAGCTCCCTCATCTATAACTATCTGAAAAATATTGGTTTTCCGGTAAGTAGACTTTATCCAGAAAGCTATATGATGAGGAAGTCTCTTTTTGACATTGAGAATATCAAAAGTGAGTGCTAAAGAATTTTTTGGATCTACTGCCCCGATTGCCGAAAGAAAAGCACTTCTTTGAGAAGGACATTGTTGGATGACCTGCAATGCAGACACAACATATGGACTTTGAGCTAGATCTTCTACCATCGAGTAGTTCTGGGCTTCCCTAGCATTAGGGTTAATCATTGAGCACTTAGCGGAACCTTTCGGTATCTGAGGTATAGACTCAACAGAGAGTCGCTCAATATGAAGCGGGTTTGAGGTTTCGGGAAAATTTTTGCCTTATATGTTTTTGTTTCACTGTAATCGCGTGCGCATGTGGCAACGTTGACATGCGAGTTCATCATATACACATTTGAGGAATTTTCCCCTTCCTAGTTGCCCCTTGTGGAGGTACCAACATTCGAGTTAGCACCAACAAGTAATTGCTACCCATGGGGAAAAGGGTTAGTCAGGATAGCTTGGGAGCTAGAGGACCCTTGCTGCACTAACAAGCGCTGAGCATCCTAAATCTCCTAAATCTTGTTGTAGAGGTGAGTCAAATGATCTCCATTGCATAACTAGCGTGGAAATTTAACTTTCTTCTTAGACTCTTTTCTACCCTCACCGGCACCATTGCCGAGCTTGTTCGCATTACCCTTCTCTTCCTGATTCTTCTTCTTACCTCGTCCCTTCTTCTTCCCATCGGATTGTTGATTTCCTTTGGGGTTAGAAGCTTGGATGATGTTAATGGAGGTAGTTTGGGAGGGCGAAGGTGTAGACAGTGTTGCATGGTTAGAAGAAGCAATTTGTAAAGACAACTGCTGCAATTGGTTCAAAAGGTTTGCCGCATTTGTGTCAATTGATCCAACCATATCATCGACGTGAGAGCCAAGCTTCGGTTTGGCCAAATCAACCTTGGATCTAGGAGCGTCAGGTAAGATTTTTTGAAGAGTCCCAGACTGAGAATATATCAATTCTAATTGCTAGGCTCAAAAAATAGCCTGCTCTTCTGAATAAACACCATACTCTTGTATCTTAGCTAACCATTTCCCTCTTTTACCTTTCACGTCACTCTAGACTAAGACATCCTTTACTGCAACATTTGGCACATAAGAAATGGTCTGTGACTACAACACATAAGTCCTAAAGGCTTTTAGGGATTTTAGCAAGGCATATACCTGTTTTTCAAGAATATTGTACTTGAGTGCAACATCTGTGAGGATCTTGTTAAGAAAGCAACTGGCTGCTCTTTTCCTTCATCATTTTTCTGTAACAAAACAACATCTATTGAATTAAGTGATGCAAATGAAAAAATTTGAAAGGGATTTTGATAATCAAGGCTAATTAAAATAGGAGCTGCTTGTAATGCTTCTTTGATCCCAGAGAATGGCTCTCTCGCTTCCTTGGTCCAATGTACTTCATTTTCCTTCTTCAACATATTGGTAATCTCTTTTACAATTTCAGCATAATTGGACACAAACCTCCTTAAAAAATTTATTTTTCCCAGAAATTTTTGAATGTCTTTCTTACTCCTGGGCAGGGGTATTTTTTGCACAGCTTGCACCCTTGCTGGATCTATCTTGAATCCATCTCTAGAAAAAATATGCCCCAACAATTTTCCTTCTTCTAGAGAAAAAATAGATTTCTTAGGATTCAAAGAAAGCCCGAATTTTCTACATTTCTCAAAAGTCTTTCTAAGATGATCCAGATGCTCCTCATCTGATTTAGAAAAAATAGTGATATCATCAAAGTATATCACTACAAACTTATCACCCACAAATGAAATGTCCATATCCCTCTGAAATGTTGCACTTGAATTCATCAACCCAAAAGGAATTTGAGCATACATAAAGGTTCCCCAAGGAGTTGTGAAGGCAGTCCTTTTCTGATCCTCTTTATCCACAACCACTTGGTTATACCCAAAGAACCCATCTAGCATTGACATTCTGAATGATCCAATTACCTTCTACAACACATGATCCATTTTAGGTAATGGATAGTTATGTTTTAAGGAAGCCCTATTCAGATTTATAAAATCCACACATAACCTTATTTCTACATTTTTCTTCCTTACAGGTACTAAATTGGCCACCAATTCAGAGTATCGGAGTGGAACTATTATCTTGGCATCAAGAAGCTTTTTGACTTCTTTCTCAATCAATGGTAAAAGCAAAGGATTGATCTGCCTGAGTTTCTGCTTAAATGGTTTAATCCCTTCTTTCAAGGGAATCTTGTGCTGAATAATGCTCATATCATATGTCTTGAGATCCTCATAGGACCAAGCAAAAACATCAGTGTACTTCCTGAAAAGCTTAATATATGTCTCCTTATAATTAAGTGGAACTCCTTTAAACAATTTGACTAACTTGGTCTCCTTTTGGGTTCCAATATTGTGATCTTGAATATGCTCATCCTGTGAAACATTCTCTGAACTAATAACTACATCATTAAAGTTAAAACGTATTTCAAGAGGGACAAGTCCTCTTGGAAAAATGTTATCTTTCAATTGAATAATTTTTTGATTAATTATGGAATTTTTAAAACGACTTACTTCTGCACCTTCTATTGTTTCATCTCCATCTTGATCAATTTTAGTGCCCTAAAAATCTTCAATCATAGTTAAGAATTCCTTAATCTGCTAATCATTGTCAAAAACTTGCCAGTGTTTTATGTTATCCAGAATAGAAGGCCTATGCCTCATTTCAACCTCATCTTATTTTTGGATTTATAGGAGGCCTAAAGGTACTGGCAGCCACAACCAAGGAGTCTACTAATCTGTTCCCATCTCCTCGAATGAACTGTATGTTGAAAGCCTCAAAGAAATTCTCAACTAAATCCCACACTTCATTTCTATATGATGTGAGCCTAGGGTGTTTTGTTTGACAATGGTTCTTAATTTGCTTTATAATCAGCTTTGAATCTCCAAAAATGGAAATTGACTGGACTCCCATTTGTTTTGTTGTGTGAAGAGCAATGATCAAGGATTCATACTCTGTCACATTATTAGTTTCTTCAAACTCCAATTTAAAAGAAAATGGGATCATATTACCTCCAGGTGTAATTAAAAGGAAACCAACACCTGTTCCTTCTTTAGAATAGGCTCCATCAAAGAAACACTTCCACACCCTTTCTGTTTGCAGCTCTATAATTACACAGGCTGAAGTAAGCTGCCTGTGATTATCTTCAGCCAACTCTACATTGTCATGCAGCATGAAACAAGAAAAATCATATTTTTCTTGGCTGTACACAGCTGAATTACTTGCTCTGTTCTTTGTGATGGTTTTAACAAATCTTGTTTCTCTATACAACCTTCTCCCTTCTCCACCAAAAATTGGTATGATAGCATAAGTAAAATCCAATTTCAGAACTCCCCCTAATTTAGCCCCCCATGACCTAGATAGCAACATTCCAAACCTAGCAGGGACGTCTGCTACCACTACATCCATTACCAAGCTTCTAGCTAGGATCTAGGATAATGACACCACCATATCTTTGATGACCCCGAGACACTTGACTTTATCTGAATCAAAAGAATACAGGTCTCTGTAAGGTTTAGTAACTTGTAGGTTTAATAGCTTCATTACTGATAGTGGCATAAGGTTGTGTGAAGCTCCTAAATCAAACATACAATTATGCAAGAGGAAACCATGAATCAATAAAGAAATGTAGATAGGAGGTGTTGAAGAATCTACCTCCTCCACATGTGGACCAAAAACCACTACTGGTTTATCTTCTTGTAGATTCACAGTGTCATTTATATTCACATTCTGAGACAGGTTGATAAACTCGAATATCTCTCTTTGATAAACTAGTGTTTTGACCAACTCTGTGAGGGGCACTTGAATTCAGATTTTTTCTAACTCTTTAGTGAGACTAAATACATGGACCTGTTTGGTATTCTATTTAGTTTCATATTCACTTTTCTTCATCACTGAAATCTCTTGTGGAATGGAAGCGATTTTTTCTAAAGGAATTTTATCAATTTTATCTTGAGAAGACTCACCTTGAAGTATCTGAGTTTTTCTATTTGTATTCTGTTGTTGCTTTACTTTATTTAATTATTTTTCAGGTTGTGGTTCTTGTGGAGTTGCCTTTTGTAGGGGAGCAGGAACTTGCTGCTCACCTTCATTTTCTTGAATTCTAGATCTTTTCCTTGATCTCAAGTCATATTTCTTATGTAATTATGCCTGCATAAAATTAGTAAATTGCTTCCGATATTGATCAATTTCATTCTCATCATAAATGGCATTTGTTTTAGTATATTATTCTCCCTCAACACCTAGTTCATCTTCATCTCCTGCATACAATGTGGAAATATGATCATCATGATCCTTGGAATGCTCTGGTACTTCATTAGGATCTGCCTCTAAGTAAAGTGGTGCTTGAACCTGATCTTGGTCTTTTCTCTCCTTTTACAAAATTTGCAGAGGTTGTCTTCTATATTGGGGATTAAAGTTTCTTTTTTTTGTACTTGCCTTTAAGAGTTCTTACTTTCCAATTCCAATTTAATCAATTTACTGGACAAATTTTTAATCACATTATTCATATCTTCTAATGTTTGACTTTGAGAGGATTCCAATTTAGCCTTTCCCTTATCTTGGGTAGGTTGTGCCTCTGGTGCTTTACCTACAACCACCAAATTTGCTTCTATTCCTAAAGCATTAGTTTGGATCTGATCAAGGGTTATGGATCTCCTCTCCCTTAATGTGGACCCAAAATTTGATTTAAATGCCCTTGCAAAAGTTATTTTTGCACCAGTAGGAGGGGGTTTGATCTCCACTGGAAGACTTTTGTAAAGTTTATTGAACCTTCTAATGAACTCAACAACACTTTCATCAGATTTCTTTTTAATAGCATTGAAATCTATAAGTGAATACCCATGATCTCGTTTGTCTCCCGATCTCTGGGTGAACTGGCGTTCCATCTCTTCACATGTAGGAATAGAGTTATTAGGAAGCCCTTTAAACCACTTTCTTTCTTCACTATCCAAGGATTGCACAAAAAGTCTTAAAACAACATCCAGGTGTTCAACATTGAGATTTTCTGCAAAATTACAAAACACTATTGTATGTTTCTCTATTGTTTGTTCATCCTACCCTGAAAAATGAGGAAGAATTGTTAAGTATTCTTGAGGCATTGGATTCAACTATTGTGGCAACTGAATAGGTGCATACCTATTCAACAAGAATGCAGGTGTTGTCATGTTTGCACCTGAACTTACTAAACCTTGAGTACCAGTAGATGAAGAGCATGTTTGAGGAGTAAATGGAGTATGAAAAGGTAACAATGTAGTTATGGGTTTAGGTTGAACAACTATAGCAGATATATTTTTAGATACTGAGAAAGAAGCAGACTTTAAAGACTGTTCTTGACAGTTGGGTTCTTGAAATGAAGTGGGTGTAAAAGGTAGCTGTCAATAAAAGGTAAATGTTTGGATGAAAGATGTGTTGAACTGCTATCAGGTGTAGACAGTGTAGGACTTGGTGTAAATGGAGTTTTTTGCTTTCCAAACCTTTTGGAAACTAGTCTCTCGAGGTCTGAAAGGGCTTGAGCTTTCTGTTGTGAGGTATCTGACCTCGTATGAGGCCTTTCTAAAGCCATAGTTATTGTTTTCTATTTAATACAACCAAATATTTCCTCCTCACTGAACAACTAGAGGAAAATATTAAAAACCCAGGGAAAAATGTTCTTGATTTCGTTCCCCGGCAATAGCACCAATTAATATTGTCCCTTAGAAACCAATCTCCTGGTTGTGTAGAAATTGTGCTTAAAACATTAATTTTTATTATGCATGTCACTTATTTGTATAATGTATCCTCATGTGAAGGTCATGAAGGATCTGAATTTTAACGCTTAATATTTAGTTGATATGAAACTCTCAGAATGCCATGTGATGCTGAATATAAATGTTGTGTGAAGAATGCCTTGAGAAATTAAAGATAATATGCTGTGTTTGACATGAACTATTATCTGTAACTTAGAAGAAATATAGAGGTAGGAACTTTAAATATAGGAGCGCTCTTTTAAGGAATTTTAACTTCATTCACATAAGTAAACAAAGACCTATAGCTTCATTACCATATTTAAAGAAAGGAAGAAACGTGATGACACATAACAAAGAAATTACAAAATCATACCCAACAATGTGTGGAAAACTTTTGATTCTTTCATTAATCATCAATTTATCAAGAATACAACAACATAGTCTCCAGGTTCTTCAAAATTCAGATTTTTTTTCTATTATTTTGCCTCTTTTTATACATCATGGGACAATTGGTAACTACCAAAACATTCAAACTACTTAACTACCTTCTAACTGTCTAAAGTAAAAGTCATTATAGAATATTACATTAGAGGGTAAAAGACACCTCATTCTTCTCAGGAAAATAAGATAACAAGAAGTAACAAAAATTAGAGTATGATTGGGGATTCCTGCTCGCTGTTTGAATCTATGGCTTGAGTAAGTGGTCCTGCTGATGCATCTTTGGTCTTCTCTATCATCCATTCCTTGCACTTTCTCCAAAATGGCACATTTGACTTTGGTGCTTCCTATAACTTGTCAAGTGTTATTCTGCAAGCTGTAATCCTACCATAAGTAGGCTTGTCTGTAAACAGAGTCTTCACCATCTAGAGAAGCTTAAAATATTTGTTCAGTTAGTTCACAATGGTGGCTCCTTTCAATACTGTTGTCTCTTCATGAGTGTTATCAACTTTTCTTTTTGCCTCAACCAACAAAGTCTCATATGTTTTCCATGGAAACAAGTTTCCTTGTAGATCCTAGCAAGAAGGAAGTCCAACCATAAATCTTTTGTCAAACATGATGTTAAACTTTGAAACTGCTTCCTTCATCTCATTTATCTTCTTCTCAGTAATATTCCTGTAGATATTTCTGACAATAATTTTGTTAAAATCTATTGCACATGATGTTCTGTCTGGCATGTCATGTTCCTTCATTCTGCAATAGATTTAGAGTTAATGAAATCTATCATCCTCTTTGCAAACTTTGATCTATTTAAATCTTTTTGCTTATTTTTCAGGACCACCTCTTCCATATCTCGAATTAGTGTTTTATCTTTAGATAAAATCACAAGAAATTCCCAAATGCCCTTGATAACCTCAATGACTTCATCCCATATGATTTATGTGGCTTGAATTAAGGACATATTGCCCTTCATTTTCTCCTTTAGCCTTTTGATTTCATCTTCAGCACTCAAGAGGTCTTCCCTGTACTTCTTTACATTATCTTTCTCCCTTCTTGCTTCTTCTTCACGCAAATTCAATAGCTTGCAAGTTTCTTCCATTTCTCTTTGAGCTTTCTTTACATCATGCTCAGCGATTTTAAGCTCTGTTCCCAACTGTAAAACCTGTACTGCTGGATCATCTGTGTTGCCTGGCATTACTATTGTACAAACATGAGTGTCCACTTGTCATTACAGCTTGTCCAAAGATTTTTTAAGTAAAGAAACTTCTTCAGCCTTCTGCAACACATCCTGTAGGAGCTTCTCCTTTTCATTTTCTACTTCAGCTAACCCTGCAGCTATGGGATGCTAACCTGCAGGTAGATTTAATTTCTTTTTCAAAACCCCAATCTCTGGCTTGGCATATTGTAATAATTTTTAAACAACAAGTTGGTCATCAAGATTGACACCTATTTTAATGATAATTTTCTTTAGCTCATCCACCTGAGCATTCAAAGCCCTGGAGTTGGCTTTCTCCAATTTTAACTGCTGAATTACCTTATTTAGCATTTTTCTGCCTTAACAACTGCTGCATTTGTATTATGTAAATCATTTACGATCAATTGCCCAGTTTGCATGTGCAAATTGATCTTGTCAAGCATTGGAAGCTTGTGAGTGTCAACAGTTAAATTCACAGTCTTGAAATTGCTAGTCGACCCCACCGATATTTCAGTAGGATGAGAAAAGGAAATTTTAAGTTGGCTCCTCTCCAAATCCATGGAAAATAGCAATCTAGTTTTTTCAGGAGTTACCTGGGACTCATCTTGAGCCTCCATATTTAACTTCACCTTCTGATTTCTCTCAGCTATCTGAGCAAACATACTTTGAATTAAAGGAACCTGATCATGGACAGTTTCTTTGGAAGACAGGGAAGCTGGGGCACCTTCTGTTTCTCCTAGCTGAATCACCAAACCAGGTTGTGTTGAAGACATTGCATCTTGAAGCTTGGTCCTTTTTGCTGCTTTAGATTCTTCCTCATACAGATCAATAACTTTCTCCCTAACCTTATTGACACCTTTTTCTATAATGCTAGGGGTTTCAATATTTGTCCCCTGGGTGTTTTACAAACCTCCATTTGCCAATTTCTTTGTTTTAGGTCTACTTTCATGTACAAAGGTTGAATATCCATTCTCCAGTCTTCTCTTTGAAATGTTTTGATGAGGCTCATAAGCCCATTCAACCACCTGTAAAAGACACATGTCACTCAACGATTTTTCAACCTCCTGGGCAACCTATCTGGTGTTTACAATGAAGGGTCCCACTTCTTTAGGCAACTTGAAGAAAAATCCTTTCATCATAGGAACAAAATGAACTTGATCTACATTCAAGCTCTGCCTGATAAATTCAAGGACAAAAAGCCTCATTGGCACAAATTTAGGTAACCTGTAAGGCTTGACAGAGGCTCCATAAAGCCTAATATTTGCATGCTCTTTAAAGATGAACCAATCCCCACATGTCACATCCTTACTCATTTGAAGAAATTCTTGAGCTTTAGGAAAAAAAGTTGGGGGTAGGGTTCCATTCAAGATTTTATAAGCCACTGGAAGGAATAAAGAAGTAAACTCAAATAAATCACTATCTCCTAGATCACCCCTTATCAGGTCTATCCAGAATACCACTGACTGCTTCTTTTTATTCATATCAACAACATTTAGACTCAAATCAGGAAAATGTTCATCATTTTGGTATAGAAATAAATAAGTAATGGCAGAAGGAAATTTGAAGGACCGAGTGAGAGGCAGAGTCATAAATTGGGTATTGATAGTATCTACCCAAAATGCTGGAATGTCTAGTACTATCTCTGGCTTCATCATTAAGGAGAAAAATCCCAGCACAACTTTATCCACCTGCTTGGAGTCTTCTTTTCCTAGAATCTTGGAAATTACTTGCAAAACAAGTCTTATGTCAACTGCAAATATTTCTAAAGAGAAGAGATTCCCATCTAGGGAGAATTGACCAAAATTTAGGTGCCAGGAAAGAGGTGACATGGGAAAGTTCCTAAGGAGACATGTTATCATAATATGAAATCAGATATTCTTCAGTAAAGGTGGTCTAAGTTCCAGACATGGGGTAATTCAAAACTTGGTGTATTAATTGTGAGGTTACTTGAAAAATGCTCTCCCCTGACTGATTCATTACAAAACATTTCTTGGGGTACATTGCTGAGGCTATCCATTCAATAAATTCATGAAAGAAATGAGTTCTGGGGAAAAAAGAAACTAAAACACTAACCTAACCATTGCCATGAATATAGGAGACTTTTTATGGTTCAGGATGACCTCTTGATACAGTGAAAGATGTTTAATTGTGTAGAGGGTATCAGAAATATCTCGTTCGACATCCATTAATGGGGTATGGATAATTGATGAGGAACTTACTTGTTTGGCCATGGTTGTAGGTATTAACCCCGTACAGAAATTACCTGCATACGATTTCTAAATCACAGAAAAATAAACAATGCGAGAGCATAACACATAAAAACACATATGCACAGAGATTTTCCCCTGGATCCAAAAACCGAGACTACCAACTTGATTTTTCATTATATTCCTTTCAATGTTACAATACATATTTATACATGCCGAAGCATCCAATACCATGGACCGAAAAAAATAGCGTCCAAAACCATGGACCGAAAACCATCGCGTCCAAAAAACATGTGCGAAAATCATGCACAAAACCATAGGTGGGTCCGCCTGCAATTCGTGGAGTCTTTACAACAATATCAAATCAAAATTTGGGCTTTGAGCCCCAAAACATGCCTTGGGGGGATTCCATGCCCAACACGAAGTGAATAACTAACAAAAATCCATAGATGACAATAGGATTTTGAGAAGCACCTCCCCACACAATGAAGTGGGCCCAAGTGACTAGAGAAGACCTGAAATCCCCACACCAGTGAAAAAGGACTAGATAGATGTCCCCACGCTCACCCAACTACCAGCCCACACATTCCCCTTCCCTTCCCATCTCTAATTCAAGCATACATAAACTATTACATAAATTTTTTGAGGTCTAAAATGGGCCTCTTAAGGAATATTATAAAATAATAGTGGAAATAATAAAATAAGATTGGATTACCTCATCAAGTTTTGGTGGGAAAAATAAAAAGTTGTTTTCTAATTCATATTTTCAACCTTTTTTTTTGGTCAAGTAAGAATGGAGCCTTCTATTAACCGAACTAGTACATTACATATGTTACAGGGTGAACCAAAATCCCTTTTGTTTACCAAAACTCGATCCAGAGGCCTGTGGGTTATGGCCCACAAAACCTAATGGAGGCGTTAATGGATTTAAACCTTTAAAACTCGGAACCATTCACTCTATCGGAATAAATGGATTACACAGAAACCCGACCCGCAACACTTAAGGTCAGACTTCAAACATATTACACCCACCACCATAAAAATCAGCGGGTCCGCACTTCCTACCCATCGCCTTCCCACTGCACTCTTCGAACACCGATCACTGATCGGCCTGATCCCAGCCATCCATCTATATCAACAATCCAATGACTATTGGTGAATCGCCTACTCACAAATCGACGAATCGTAATCCAACTCCTTCTTCTTCCACTGATTGTCGATTAGACAACTTGCACGACTTAATCTCCACAATTGATTTACACTTTGTGGATCCAACGGTCCATGATTATTTCGGGCGGACAAGTAACGTGAGGGTTAACTACCCAAAAAAGTGGTTTCCTCTCTCCTCCTCGCTGCTACGTGTCGCTTGATGAGTGGAATCGAAGGTCTGCCTTGAAAAACAGTTTACCACGTAGACCCCACCCAAAATACCACTTATGGTTCGAGAAACCACTGCCTTCGCGAGTTAACTTTCGCGCTCTTCTGCCATGCGATGACCATTGATCTATCCCATCGGATAGTTCTCATTCCTTTCTGCCAACACCACAGATCTTCAGCTTAACAATGGATTTACGCTTAAACCCCCGTTTCTCTGCCATATTCCTTTTAACACACAAACACTCATTTATAACAATATTCCGTTAATCAAAGGATCATCATTGATCCTTACAATGATCGATGGTCGATCAAACCTGCAACATTTCCAGAATCAGTCCTCATGCCAATACAATTTGCGAACTGCTGCCACACAACCGGCAAACAGTTTAGGCTTCCATATCCTCCCTCCTGTCTCCTGAGCCTCCTCAATCCATCCTGTCAATCCATCGATCCCTATCTTTGGTAGCCTGACAGAGACAATCCTCTAATAGTTTGCCTGGTGGTAACAACTCCCAAACATGCCGAGTGTCCCTTTCCTTATTTGATCACTCCTTCATTCGCCAAACAATCGGCTAACATGTTAGCTTTTCTTTTTACATGGACAAATCTTACAATTCTTAGGGTTTGCAAGAGAGTGTAGATACGATGAAATACCTATGATAGTCTCCAGTGTTTCGACACTTTATCCGGTGATGTACCATTGCATATGTTCTTGGCCACTCTAATAATCAATTCCGAATCTGCTTCAATGATGACATTGTGTGAATTTGAATCCACCAAGATTTCCAAGCATTGCTCTAAGGCCATGAGTTCTGCCATATTATTAGTGGCCTTCCCCAAGTGGCCATGAAAGATCTCCTTTATTTGACCTTGTTCATCTCTTATAACACCCCCAAAATGAGCTAACCCTGGATTTTCCTTAGATGCTCCGTCTATGTTGACCTTTAAGGAGCCATGTGGAGGAGGATTCCAAATATTTATATCTGCATTTGTTTGGCGCACACCTTTGATTATGCCCTATGGGCCTATAGACTGGAGATCCAAATGCAGTAGAATACACGCATCTTGGGGCAATGGAGGGTCCTTAGAGAGTTTCCTTAACAAGCTGTTGATTGTGTCTTTGAGCTGCCTTAAAATTTGGTCAATTATATGCTGGGGCTTTCTTGATTTGTTCTTGAAGATCTGATTATTACGTTCTTTCCAAACATCCCAGATGAAAAATCCTGGAACCAAAGTCCAAGCTTTATTAATGATTTCATTCCTTGAGAATTTTTTCTTCCAATTCTTCAAAGTGTTGGGGATGCTGAGCCTGTCCCTATCAGTGTGCCTAAAGATTGAGGCCACCCATTCCCACACTGTAGAGGTGAAAGGGAAAATGTTTAGAAGGTGATCCATCATCTCCTCTTGTGAGCCACAAAGGTAACATTTGGAAAGTCCAGTGAAGCCTTTTTTTAGGAGGTTCTCCCAAGTTAAAATTTTCCTTTGATGAACTAGCCAAATAAATAACTTTATTTTCATCTAGTGGGGGCTTTGCCAAAGATTCTTCCAAACTTGATTAGGGTTGAGGTAGTTAAATCCTATTACTACCTGTTTATCTTCTTTGAGGTTAAAGTTTCCTTCGGTGTTCTTACCCCATCTTAGTTGATCAGGCAAGGAGGATACCAGAATCCTCCTATGCTCTAGCTCCTGAGCAAGAGAGCCTTAATTCGTATTTTCAACTTATATCCCTATGATTTTTATTAAATTTTGAGCAAGAGAACTTATTGGATGCAGAATTTAATTTTACATCCAAGGAGTAACCATGTTGCATACTTTTGATGGACCCTATTACACGAAAAATGTAAAAGAATTGAAAAAACATGATTGCAATCACATTTTTTCAAGTAATTCACATTTTTCGTGTAATAGGGATCATCGAAAGTATCCAACATGGGGACTCCTTGGATGCAAAATTAAATTCTACATCCAACAAGTGCTCCCTCTAAAAATTTCAGTAAAATCATAGGGATATAAGTTGAAAATACGAGTTGAAAAAATAGTTTTTTTTGTTAATCTTTTTACTCCAAAAATGGTGAATCGTCCTCCATGGTTGACATCATCATATTGAATCCTACTCGTTCTTATAAAATTGATTTTCGTTGTATATTTTTGTGTTGAGGCCCATTTTTTACCTCAAATTTTCTTTAATGGAAGTTGCAACCAAGGAAATTTAAAAAAACCAGATCCCTAAGCTTTCTAGGGCGAAACCCAATACCCACTCCTTTGCAATACACAATAGAAAACTATAAAGGGTTTTTCTGCTAGGAACATAACAGCCAAAATATCAAAAGACCAAGAACTGAAACTGAAATCTCCCAAAATGCCAGAAAATACGAACATATACTAGAATTCAAATTAAAGGTAGGAAAGAAGGAGTTACCTAAACATCGACTCTAGACCCCTCACTGACAAACACCATGTTACACTAAAA
>APFE030915673.1:15503-37013 GCA_000404065.3 Pinus taeda
AAAAACAAACAAACAAAACAAAAACAAAAACAAAAAACAAAAAACAAACAAAACAAAACAAACAAAACAAAACAAAACAAAATAAAAACAAAACAAAACAAACAAAACAAAACAAACAAACAAACAAAAAACAAAACAAAACAAACAAAAACAAAACTAACAAAAACAAAAAAACAAAACAAAAACAAAAACAAAAAACAAAAAAACAACAAACAAAAAACATATATATAATCATGTCGACTTCTTTACAAATCTAGCATTATAAATATATAGTCATTTCGACTTCTTTACAAATTTAGTATTTTCTATTTACCCCATAAAACTATATTAATTTACGTGTAAATGAGAACAATCCTACTTTTTATTTTAGTACATTAATAGCATGAGCACTAATAATCCAAAATAGTGAGGTGAAATACAAAGTTCAAAAACCATTCATACATATATCTATTATTTTAACACACAAATAAGAATAATAAAAAAATATTTTTATGAAATTCATAGTGCCTCCCTATTTTTACTATCTGAAAGTTTAAACGTTTTATGCATTATAAATCATAAACTAAACTAAAATTTAAAACCACTTATTAAAATGAGCATGTAGAAAATATCTTGAGTCATTTATTAAAATTTATGACATTTTCAAATATGTGAATCATATCAAAATGAGGCCTACATTAATTTTTTATTAAACCGTATGAAATGAGGCCCACTTCACAGGAGACCATGTTTTTGGGTTAGATAAAGGCTATTAGCTTTTTTTTTGCTTAAGTAAGAGACGGTTCTTCTATTAACTTAGGTAAAAAATTATTTTACACATGTTACAGCAGATGCACAGAGGCGCAAACACCCACAAAGGGAGAGTGAAATTACCCAAAGTACCCAAGAAACCCTCCAAAAACCAAACAGAAACAAGGCCTAGACTGCCCTCGAACCAAAAGCGAGCAAGTGGATCCAAAGTCCGCTCCCAAAACCCACCGATGATCTGTCTTTTAACAATCCGGCGGTCAAAATTCAACCTGCGCGAATGCGAAGCCCGCAAAAAAAAACCTTAGGCTGCACGATCAACGCTGACCATTGATCTATTCCTTCTGATCCAATGGCTAGTGTCCATATTGCGCAACTTAAAAAGCCCACTGAATACCGCGCAATGAAGGCGGTTTGCTTTTTCAGTCCTCCGCCACGTATTGCTTCCTGAGTGTAATCGTTGGCTTTTCATTCTTTGGTTTGGATGGTGCCCAATGAAGGTGGTAAACCATTAGTGTTTTGTCCCTTCATCCTCACCAACTTGCACACCAAAAGGTGGTCGTTGATCTTCCCTCTCCAGATCTGACGGCCACCAACCAAGTCGGACCACACATCTGCTCGCAGATTTCCCAACGATGAAGGCGGTAATCATTGTTCATCCACCTCCATGCATCGCTTATTGAATGGCATCGCTTGTCCTCCGAGAAAACCTCTCCAGGGTCAGAGGGCGCCTGAAGTAGGTGGTATGTCTCGAGCAGTTTTTGACCCTAGTAATCTCTTCCTTTGACCTCCGAAGCATTGCCCAAGGAAGACATAGTCAGAAGGGTGGCCTCTATGGCGTTCGTCTCCCAAGGAATCACTCCTCCTGTGATCAGATATCTTCTGTCTCGATTACTTCCTTTGTTTCTAGAAGAACTCTTAGAAAACCGGCAGTGTATATCCTCTGATAAACTATCTGAAGTGAACTTATTCATCGTTGTCATGGAGTAAAATTCTTTCTCTTGATTTTTCCTGATACTATTCTTTGTCACTGAGGGCCCGGGATGAGCATTCCTCCTTCAACTTGTCATCCATTACCTCCTCCAACCACCAACACAAGTCGATATGCTTGTTTCGAACCCCCTTATTGGCAAGCCAGTCCGCAACTTTGTTGGCTTCCCTGTGGACATGCACCAACCTAAGAGTTCTCAACATTCTTAGGTGTGCTTGGATTCTTTGGTAGACTTGCAGAAGCCACCAATGTCCTGAGATTTTCTCTGGTGCAGCACCAACATTTATCCTCTTCACCGAATTAATGACTAATTCCGAGTCAGCCTCTATGATGACATTGTGAATGTTGTACTTGAACAGTATTTCCAAGCATAATTCCATCGCCATGAGCTCAGCCATATTATTGGTTTCTTTTCCTAAATAACTGTGGAATATGAATTGTATGTTTCCTTCCTCATCCCTCATGACCCCTCCATAACCTGCTTCTCCCGGATTCCCTTTTGAGGCCCCATCTATGTTAAATTTTAAAAGGCCATGTGAAGGGGGTTGCTAGGAAGCCTTTTCTGCTGAGGTATTCTTGTTGATCTGCATAGAACACTGAGGGAGATGAACCTTCAGCTCTAACTTCTCCAGTATTCTGGCCTCTCTTTGTCCTATGGGTTTACCAGTGGCTACACCTCCCAGGATTTGAATAGTCTCTTTGAGTTGTTTAAGGATTAGCTTTGGGATGTTGCTCATCGGGCTCACCTTATCCTTCAAAATCTTGTTGTTGCGTTCCTTCCAAACATTCCAGATTATGAACCCTGGGGTCAGCGCCCAGGCGGAGTTAATGATCTCATTATCTGAAAAAAATAAATAAATAATAATAATAATAATAATAAATTATATATAATATAAATAAATAAAATAATAACAAAAATAAAATAAAAAAAAATAAAAAAAAAAATAAAATAAAAAATAAAATAAAAAAATTGCCATTTTTCAAAGTAGCAATGATATCATTTACATGTCTTTCTGTCTGCTCGAAGACGTCTCCAACCCAATTCCAAAGTATTGTAGTGAAAGTGCATCTATTCAGGAGATGATTAGTAATTTCTTCCTATTGTCCACATAGATGACATCTTGAGGGGCCAACAAAGCCTCTTTTTCTTAGGTTGTCCCATGTCAGAATCTTGCCCTGTTAAACCAACCACTTGAATAGTTTGACTTTCATCCAATGAGGATTATCCCAGAGTTCTTTCCATGTCTTATCAGTATTTGGAAAGTTAAGCCCTGAATCTATCTTTTTGGCCTCCTTAAGGGTGAAGAGACCTGCCTTGTTCTTTCCCCGTCTTAGTTGATCATCCAAGGTTGAGTTTAATATTTTCCTCTTTTCTAAAAGACCTTTAAGAGCTATAGCTTGAGTATGCAACATGCCCATTCCACTGTAATCTGGAAGTTTCCATATTCTCGATTTCCCATTGTTCCTTGATTTGTCCCAATAGTCACTTACCCTCCTTAATCCTTTGTTGATGGTATCAGTGTGAATGTCTACTAATTCTTCACTGCGGAGATTGTCCTCCTGCTGCCAATTATCCTCCCAGAACCAGGCCAGATTTCCATTTCTGATCTCCCAGAAACTGTGATTTTGGACTCGGGCCCTATTCTCCCATGCCCTATTCCAAATTGCAGAACCTTTTACTTGTCCTATCATTCTTATCAGGTTCTTCTCCTACCAATCTCTTGCATACTTTTGCTTCCATAGTTTTGCCCAGGGGGCTTATATTTCCTTTAGCCATCTCCACCAGATTTTGGCTCCAAGAACTCTGTTAAGAATTCCTAGGTCATGAAGACCCAAGCCACCATGGGACTTTGGTTTGAATACCCTGTCCCATGCCACTAGGGCCCATTTCTTCTTTTCTTCACCTTTCCCCCAAAGAAAGTCTCTCTAAATGTTTCTTATATTAGTAATTACACTAGTTGGTGTCGGAATGGCTGATAGCATATAGATAGGGATGCTTTGGAGGATAGCCTTAGTTAGAATTAGCCTCCCTACTAGATTTAGGGCTCTATTTGTCCATTTGCTAATCTTATCTTTTAGTCTATTTATAACAGGCTCCTAGATTTCCTTGTGTAGCGGTTTGTCGGTGAAGGGAACTCCCAGGTACTTTACGGGCAATGACTCTCTTTGAAAGCCCAAAATTCTGGAAAGATTTCTGTATTGAAATATCCATATTGAAAAAGAAAACCTTTGATTTAGTAAGACTTACCTCTGTGCCTACTACCATAGCAAACACACTCAGAATCTGCTTAAATGCTTTGGCTTCCTTGACAGTGGGTGTGCCTTGAAGCATAGTATCATCCACAAATTGTTGATGTGTCACCGTGTTCCCACCTTGAGTGAGTCTCATACCCTGAATTCTCCCTTCCTCCTTAGCAGCTCTGATTACTCTCCCCAACCCTTCCATCATTAGAATGATAAGGAAAGCAGAAAGAGGATTGCCTTGCCTAAGACCTATAGTAGGCTTGAAGGTTTTGGAGGGAGAGCCATTGAGAAGAATTGAATAGTTGGTAGAGGTAACTAGCGCCATGACCCATTTAATCCAATTGTAATCAAAGCCATAGGCTTTTAATACTGCTCTTATTTACGACCAGCTAAGTTTGTCGTAGGTATTTGCTATGTCCAGCTAAATTATCATCCCTACCTGTTTATTGGTAATGAGTGAATGAACCACTTCATGTGCTTGAATTATGTTATTAAGAATTTGTCTTCCTTCCACATAGCATGTTTGCTCCTCTGACACTAGGGTCGGGAGGAGTGGTTTGAGATGGTTGGCAATTACTTTGGATATTATTTTGTATACCACATTGCATAATTCTATAGGTCTAAATCTATCTGGAGAGGTGGCCTTTTCCTATTTGGGGATTAAGGCTATGAAAGATTCATTGAGCGCCTTCAAGACTGTCTTAAATCTTTGAGAGTCTTCCACTACCTCTAGGATATCTTGTTTTACTATCCTCCAACATGTTTTCAAAAAGTCCACATTGAAGCCATCCGGGCCTGGTGCTTTCCCATTGTGCATCTCTTTAATGACTTCCTCAATTTCTTCCTTTGTTACTAGTCTGTTGAGATTGTAATTATCTTCTCTAGAATCCAATTTAGGAATGTACTAAGTAAATATTTTCATAAACTGATATCTGTCTTTCGAGGTTTCCTCAGCAATTTTCTGAAAATGTTGGACTAGAACCTTTTCCATCTCTTCATGAGTGTTTTTTGCATTCCATGTTGTTCTGTAAGTTTCACAATTCTATTGTTGTTTCTATGAGCTATGGTGCATCTGTGAAAGAATTTAGTGTTTCTCTCCCCTTCCTTAATCCATTGTACTTTGGATTTATGTCTCCTGAATATTTCCTCTTGTAGACATCTGTTTTCCCATTCTTGCTGGAGTGACTCTGCCATCTCTTTCCTTTATCTATATAGCCTTCTGTGATAAGAATATGGTTTATTTCCTTTAGTTTCTTTTCCACATCTCCTTTAACTTTGAAGATCTTGCCAAATTCCTTTTTATTCCACTCTTTGAGTTTGCCTTTAATGTGTTTGAGCCTGCAGTGTAGAAGGAACATCTTTGTACCTTGAAGGTGTAGCTCTTCCTTCCACCATTTTTCAATGTTTGTGAGGAAATCTGCATGTGTGAGCCAAGCATTCTCAAACCTGAAGGGGGAGTTCCTTGGTTTACCAAAAAGAGAAGCTTCCAATTGGATAGGCCAATGATCTGAACCTCCAAAAGGTAGGATGAGTGCAGTCATGCTGCTTCCCATGAGAAAAAGTTTCTCTGAAATAATAAACCTGTCTAATTTTGAGGCTACTTGGGTGGGACCCCCTCTTTTGTTATTCCAAGTGAAGATTCCATTGCTGATTTCCATATCAACCAATTTCATATTGGTGATGAGGTTTTGGAAGGCAATTGAATACCTATCAAGTGTTCTAGTTCCTCCTTTCTTCTCCGTGAGTGATTTTGTCATGTTAAAATCACCTCCAAGAATCCAGGGTAGAGTTGGATATCTCTTCTTCATATCCTCTAGTGTTGTGAGGAGTCGAAATTTGTCCTCCATTGGCTATGGACCATAGACATTGGTGATCATGTAACATTGCCTATCACCCACCGGTTGGAAAATCAGAGAAAGGTGATGTCCAGATGCCTCCGCATCAATCACACCAAATTTCTGTGGATCCCATAGAGTGAGAATGCCACCAGCAGATTTATTTGCCTTAAATTCAAGGTATTCATATCTATTTAACCATTTGCTATGTTTTTTGCAGATCTTCTCCACTGAGCATTTTATTTCCTGTATGAATACTATGTCAGGTTTTTCCTCTCTGGTCCTGTTACCTAGATTCCTCTATTTTCTTCTACTCCATAGTCCTCTAATGTTCCAGGTTGTGATTTTCATTGAGGTGGGGTTTTAAAGGAGTAAATGGAAATATCTTTCATCCTTCCTGAGTCAATCACGAGTTTTCCACACTCCAGCAGTAGTTCTTTCTGTCTTTTTCTTCCCCTCCTTTTGCCTAGATTTTTTGTTAATTTTCCTGTTATTAATCCTATTGAGGAAGTCCCTTTATTTTCCTGGTTATCATGTCCTATTTTGACTCTTGCAGTTGTTTGATGTGACTTGTTGAGGAATATTTGTTGTATCTTGTTCACGTCCTCTTGAGGTATGGAGTTTATTCCGAGGCTTCCTTCTTGTTCTAAAAACTTTTCTAGTTCTAGGTTCTCCCTTTCTGGGATCTCCTGTAAGTCTTGGTCCTTTGTGCCACTTTCACTTTGAGTCATTTCCTCATCTTTTTCTATTTCCATGGTGCTCAAACGGTTCGTCATGTGTTCATTATGTTCCTAAGTGAACTCCATGCTGGTCTCTTTTCCTTTCCCCCTTGCTGACTGATTCTCTAGACTCTTTTGATCACTTCCATCTACTTCTTTTTCTCCTAAGATCTCAAAACTTTGTAACTTCTTGTTTTGCTATCATTCTCAATAGGGTTCTTTTGTGTCTTCCTTCCCCCTCCTTTTCCTTTTCCTCCTACAATGGTGAAACATGTCTGATCTTTCCCTTTGTTGGTGTTTAGGTATTCCTCCCTTCTATTAAGAGGGCAATCTCTAGATAGGTGCCCATGCTCATGACATTTGTGACATCTAAACGAGATATGTTCATAGTCAACTATTTGAACCCATTCCTCGTCATAGACTTCTAGAATGACCTCATCTGAAAGGGATCCTGATAGGTCTATCTCCACATATATACGGGCATAGGAGGTATATTTTCCCCGTATAGTTGCCTCTGAAATCTTTAAGAAATGACCTAATTTATTGCCTATAGCTTTTAAAGACTCTGACATCCAGTAATCTAAAGGTAAGGAGTAGAGTCTAATCCATACCGGCATCGAAGTGAAGGTTTCTCGTTTTGGCACAAAGTTCATCATCCATGGCCGCATATAGAGACCAGTAGCTGCAAAGAAGTATGGTCCTCTTTCAAAAATCTTGTCTCTGTCTTCCATGTTCATGAACACCACTGTAAAAAAACCTTTGGATCCAAGATGTATATTTAACTCCCCCTTTGGTTTCCATTTGTATTTTATCTAAGTGTACAACGCTTTCTCTGATGACCAGATTCCCATAAATTTGCATATGATGGCATAGTTTGCCATGTGATCCCTGTGTGCTTGCAGAGCTGGATCATTCAGAATAACCTGAGGTTTAGTTATGGTCTTGGGTCTACAGGGCCCCATCTTGGTTCTGTTCTCTATTCCCTAACCTCTGTCTTTCGCTTTCTCCTCTTGTCAGTTTTCTTCGTGGGTCCCTTGTTCTGCATGGGTTTTGTTGCCTTCCGCCTTCTGAGTTTCAGTGTTTTTTGTGTTGACCTCCAAGGGTTGTGGAGGCTTGTTCTTATTCCTTCCTCTTCCTCCGTTTGAAACCACATTATTGTAGGAGGGAGTGGAGCTCCCTCCTCCCTATGCCTCCTTGGGTACCTGTTACCCTCTGTCACTCTCTTTGTTGAACCCTAGAATCCTCTACCACACTTCCCGGCTCTCTAACGATGTAAATATCCTTAATCCAATCAACTATCGATAAAGGCTATTAACTTACCACCAACTTCCCATCTGAATTGTTAGGAGTCGTCAATTAAACCATTACAAGCCCTTGGATCTCTTCACGTCCCCGACTTGAAGTGAGTTTCTCTCTCCTTCGCCACCCAAAGACTATAGTTCGTTAACTTTAAGCTTTATTTACCCTCACAAAGATTTCATTAAACTTTGTTAATGTTTTTGGTTGCCAATTTATTTTAAATTACATTCACCTATGTGAATTCACATGCGTAAAATACACTTCAAAACATTTTGTATAGTTTAAAAGGATTTACCTTATTTACTATGGAGAGATTAAAGTAACAAATGTATGTAAACCACTATTCTAAAATGAAATTGAAGAAATGAGGTAAAAAAAATCATTACTTACGAATTAATTCATATTTTTTTATGATTTATTAAAGGAATAATTTCTATTTATACAGGGAGTTAATTGCAAATTAATACGATGAAATTTTTTGTGTAATGTTAATCTAAGGAAAAAGCCATCATATTCACATCGAAGAAAAAAGTCAAATCTTTGAAGCTATTTGCAAAAGGGATAAATGCTTTATGGAAATAATTTTTATTTCATTTTTTAAATTATGCATTTAAAATAAACATTTATGTTACAGTTATTAAATCGGTTGTATATATAATTGAGATTTCTCATTTGAGGGGTTTGGTTGGATTTGGAGGAGAATGAGACTTATGTTATAATGGTTCTTACGCATGTTGTGTGAATCATATTCTTGAACCTTGAATTTATTTATGCTATTATGATTTGTACTATTTTCTTTTTGTTTATGTAGCTTTATATTTTATTTTTTGGTTATAGAACGGTTTAAACATGTTGACTTGAGAAAATGATAAATTATTTTAAAGTTACTTGGTTTGTCTTCCTTTCGCGTTATATATTATCTAAAGGATTTAAATCGAGATATCTGATTAATTGGTTGCAGGTTAATTTATTGATGCATGACGTTAATGGGTTTATTTGCACTTTCATGCTAAATATATTTGCATACTAGGAATTGTGTTTATTTGTTTTGTGTTTGTATCTTGGTGTTTGTTAAAGATTTGATGGTTGATATGATCATTTTCATTTCCTTACAACTATAATTTGAATTATTTACCTTACTATCTAAGGTTTTTAGTTTATGATATTTATCTAATTTTTTGTAGATAGAAGTATGGCAATACATGATATTGGAATTGCTTATTTACTCTTATTAGGGTAAATATGATCTATCACCAATGATATTTGTGTCTTTGTTTTTACTTTATCTTTTATTTTGTTTTAATTCCGTTATGTTATTTTCTTTTGTTAGTTCATACTATTTATCTTAATTGTGTCTATTAAGTTCACATTAAGTTCAATTTTCATATAATTGACATAAGTTCCATTTAATATCAAAGTTTAACCGCTCATATTTTTTTTAAAGCACTCCCTTATGAATAATCTGGCCATGCGTATTTTCTTACTAAAAAATCTATTTAAAAATATTGAATACGAGGAATACCCCTTGTGGATAGAGAGGGCCAGTCTCTATCCTAAAGTGAGAGGATCATTAGATCTTCAGTGAATGTCCTTAGGAGTTGTTCTCTGTCATTAGAACAATGTTACAATTTTAGAACCAACAAATGGGTCAAGTGCATGACAATCAAAAAAGCTTGGTAGGTATGTTAAAATATTGGAATCTCTCTCTCTCTCTCTCTCTCTCTCTCTCTCTCTCTCTCTCTCATATATATATATATATATATATATATATATTATATATATATATATAATATATATATATATATATATATATATATATATATATATATATATATATATATATATATATATATATAGATATAGATATAGATATATACATATATATATACATATATATATACATATACATATACATATACATATACATATACATTGGTCACTTAACAAGGAATTGGCTTATATATGAGTATGCATTTATCACAATTGAACACAAGAAGGCAAACACAAAATGATAGCAAGGTCAAACATATTGTCAAGACACTCGTTGTGGGATGATTAACGAAGGTTCTATATATAATTCAGTTGAAACACACAATACAAGCCATATGATTTTATGCGTAGACTCGCACAATTTTATTGTAACTTTGAAATTGAAATATAAAGACTAGATGACTTATTTGGTAAGTTGAATTTCTATGGTGATAGGAGAATAGGAGACACGATCACCTCCCAACCATAGGTAATCGCGAAACTTTGTTCTGTCCATGGCACCCCCATGCTAGGTCCAGTTTCAAAGTACTTGGATTTCTGAGTAATTTTTCAAATGAACTAAGGGACGAAAATACTTGCAGGTGGTTTATCAGCTAGCGACAAGCACAATGGTTTATCAGTTGTAGAAAGGACATGTGGTTTATCAATCCCGACAAGCACCATTAATTCATTATGCAGGTGGGTTTTAGCTAGAGGTAAGCATTGTGCTTTATCAATCGTAATAAGCACTGTGGTTTTCCCAGCAAGCACCCAGCTTGTGAAATCAATCTCCCTCTACATATAGATTTTTACCACACCGAATAAATTTTGGAAGTGAAGAGTGAATAGTTACAATTCATAGGAATAAGTATTCTCGTTGTTGATCACTATATCGCGTTATCCTTCAGAAAAATTCCCCCTCCACTATTGAACAACAACCTTATTCAACTTAGTTCAGGTTTTAAAACCAATATTGGGGTTGTCTCCCCAAGTGGTCTTTGTTACCTTCCTAATTACATTTCCCATGTTATGTATGAGGAGGTAAATCCCTTTGCACTAGATAGCAAAATTGTATTTAATGGCTACTAAATTGGTGTTCTTGCTCCTGCCACAAATTTTCCATTTAATAAAAAAATTGTTTAAGGTGGTGGGCATGGCGATCGTGCCATGCTTTTCCCTTTCTTATACCTTGACCTATCTCCTCTCCCCAGGTCACAAAGTATAAATAAATGAACAAAAATAGACTACGATTATAATCAATATAATTATAATTACAATATAATTATAATTATAATTATAATTACAATATTAATTATAATTATAATTATAATGATAACTATATAATTATAATATAATTACAATCACCATCAATTAAAAATAATTAATTAAGATTACAATTACTTATGATCCATCACAAATGTAATTAATTAAACATAATTGATTATGGTTATTAATTTATGACTAATTATAGTGCTCAATGATCACAATAATATTTAATTAATTGTTTATTCGAGTGTTGAAATCTGATCAATCTTTACACAGGGTATTCACACCACTTAAAACCAAGATCGAAATAAACATTGATTTCACCATTAATGGTCTTTATTATATTAGAAATGGAAGTTCTTCCAACAATAAGATATTGTGTTAAGGTGCACAGTTACACAAAAAAGTTTATAAAGATCACATTGATATATGGGTGTTACAAACCCCACCCCCTTAAGGGAACATTGTCTCCAATGTTCTTACAAATCAGAAAGATAGTAAAACAAAATTTGAGCCTTATAGAGAGGCTCTTTTACATCCATTACGTATTAAACAAAAATGGGTACAATGCTTTCATCTTATTTGTATGCGGCTAGGTCACCTCATCGGGTCCAAAGTGCTTCCATTACACCTTGGTCTATTCTATTATTCGGTTACAAAACACGGTTTGCCTCTGGTCTGAGATACATAAAGGTTCGGGTTGGAATTCTCTGTTGTGTTCCACCTGTATCACAGACCAATCAATCACATGATTAGAGTTGCACACATACTTTTTCAATAAGTATATGTGGAATTCATCATGTGCTTTTATGGTGGGAGGCAAGGCTAATCTATAAGCCATTGGTCCCACTAAATCCAAAATCTAAAAAGTTTCACAAAACTTGGGTGCCAAATTGGCACAAGACCCCACTTTTAGTGAGCTCCTCATTAGTTTAATTCGAAGATACAGATAATACCCCACTTGAAATTCCCTATGCATTCTATGTTGATCTGCATATCTCTTTTATTTGTCTTGTGTTGCCTTCAAATTTTATCTGATGCTAATGACTTATTGTTCCATCTCCTTTAACATGTTTGGCTCGAGAGTTACCATGTTTCCTGGGTCATTCCAGCTAATGGGTGTATTACACCTTCTATCATATAAATCCTCGAAGGGTCTCATGTTCAATTATTTTTTATAGTTGTTATTATATGCAAATTCAACTAAGGGAAGGCATTCCTCCCACCTCTTCATTTGGTGCATCACGTGCTTTCTCAGCATGTCCTCCAATACCTTGTTCACTCTCTTGGTTTTCCCATCCGTCTGCTAGTGGTATGTTGTACTAAATTCCAACTAAGTCTCAAATCTAGTGAATAGTGTTTTCCAAAAGTTGGAGGTGAACTTGGAATCCTAGTCTGAGATTACCTTCTTAGGTATTCCATCTAACATGAATATTTCTTTCGTGAGGATTTGTGAAATATCAATGGCCTTGTAGGTAGACTTAACAAGTATAAATTGAGTTGCCTTGTTACCTTTTCCACCACCACCATGAGGGAATCATGTTTTATTGGTGTCTTTAGTAATCCTATGACGAATTCCATGGATATAACTTCCCACTTCTCCTATGAAATTGGGATTTGTTGTAATAGTCCATCTGAATGTCTACATTCTGCCTTCACTTGCTAACACTCCAGACACTTGGCAATGCACTCCACGGCTTCATTTTTCATATCTAGCCAATAATATATCCTTTTTACAATGGTAATTATTTTCTGATACAAGGGATGACTTGAATACATCTTTTTAGGAAACTCATCTAGAACGAGCTTCTTCAAATCGTTTACACGAGGGCATATCCCATTGGTCTTTGAACTTTAACATCCCATCATCTATGAGTGTGTAGTATTTACTTAAGGGTCCTTCTAGATCTTTTTCCAAACAATCTTGCACGTACTGGAAGTGTTCATCTTGTGCCAATGCTTCCTTAATCCTTTCCCTCATGCTAGATTCACAAGAACTTATAGCTACTAAGTGGTTTACTTGTAGACTTCTACTAAGTGCATCAACCACTCTATTCTCTTTACTCTTGATGTACTTTATCTTAATGTTAAATTCATTGATGAGGGAAAACCACTAGCTTGTATTGCATTCAATTTGGGTTGATTGAATAAATATTTCATTCCCACATGGTCTGACATGAGCACAAACTTTCGCTTGATCAAGTAATGTCTTCACATTTGTAATGCATGAGTGATCGTTGCAAGTTCTAGGTCGTGGGTGACATAATTTATTTCACGTTCGTTTAACCTCCTTGATTCATAACAAATTACATGTCCCTCCTACATCAGTACTCCTCCCAGTCCTTCCTTGTAAGCATTTATGCAAATGGATAAGTCTTTCTTTGGATTAGCAATCCTTAAGACGCATGCAAGCATGAGCATATACTTGAGTTTCTCAAAGATGTTTGTGCACTCTACTATCCATTGAAGCCTTACCCCTTTTCTCTGCAGATCTATGATTGGATGTCCAATTTTCAAAAAGTCTTGGATGAACATCTGAGAATATCCTGCCAATCCCATAAATGATTTGAGTTTAGTGACATTTCTGGGGGTGGGTCATTCCATGATGGCCTAATTTTCTTGAGATCCACAACAACACTTTCTTTTGAGATCATGTGCCCCAAATATTGAACCTAACCTTAAATAACTCACACTTATTGAGCTTAGCATGATGTTCCATCAATAGTTGTAATATTGTGTTCAAATGCTCTTCGTGCTCCTCTCTGCTTTTAAGTAGACTGGAATATCATCCACAAACAGAAAAACAAACTTGTCCAGGTATTGGTTCATCACATTTTTAATCAAGCACATAAACATAGTTGATGCATTGGTAAGTCTGAATGGCACCACCATGAACTTGTAGTGCCCTTATTTTGTTATGAATTTGTCTTATGAATGTCTTCATCCTTGATCTTGACTTGGTGATAGCCCGACCTTAAGTCAGTTTTTGAAAACATAGTAGCTCCTCTTAGTTAGTCGAACAAATCATCAATTCTCATAGATGGATATTTATTCTTTACTATTACTTTTTTTAGCTACCAATAATAAATGCAAAGCCACAACTTGTCATCCTTCTTCTTTACAAACAGAACGTGTGCTCCCCAGGGTGACACAGTGGGCCTAATATACCCTTTATCCAACAACTCCTTTAGTTGTAGTTTCAATGACATCAATTTGGGGTTGGTCATATGATAAGGTGTCTTAAAGACTAGCATAGAAAAAGGAATTATTTCAATAGAGAAATCAATGTCTCTCTTAGGCGGTAATCCTAGTAGGAAATACATCATTATATTATTGTAATATGGGGTGGTTCTCAAATTCATTTTTATTGTTGCTACACTACACACCTGAACCATAAATAGAGTACACCCTTTTCGACTGCACTTCTTTGACTGTAGCACTAAAATATGTCTAATGAAATTGGGCTTCTTCTTTCCTTGTAATGTTATTCCCTTGCCTTCATCATCTAGACATTATAATGATTTATTGTAACAATCCACCTTAGTCCTATGGTCTGCCATCCAATCCATACCAATTAATATATCATACTAACCCAATGATAGGACATTGCTATTTGATGTTGTAGTCATACCATCCAGTTCTAGGTGGCACAATTCTACCAATTTTGTTATTTTATTTATGGCTCCCATGGTTAACTGAATCATCGACAACTTGGTATGCTCCTTTTTCTTCATGGTGCAATATTTTACTAATTTAGGGTTAATAGAACTAAGGTTAGATCTTAGGTCAATTAAAATTGAAACACATTGATTTACAATATTAACTTCCATCTCAATTACCAAGGCCTCGTGATTTGCTTGTCGATTTTCCAATGCAGTGTAAATGCAAGGCATACTCTGGGCTATATCGTTCACTGTCACCACCTCTTCTATGTTGTATAACCTTTTGCCATTTTACTTTTGTGGTTGAGAGAAGTCATTCGCAAGTGATTTCCTCCATAGTTCCAACAATGAAGTTTATTATACCCCTCGGCTTCTCCTCTTGATGGCTTGGAAGGTTTCTCTTTGTTAGGAGGATGCATCTGATGGAATTCACCCTTGGTATGAGTGGTGAATTTTCCCATTTTCTTATGCCTAAAATATTTTGATCCTTTTCCCTTAAATTTACTCTGACCTTTCCTTTTCCAATCCATCTAGTTCTTAGTCTTGTGTTTGGATTGTTCATAATAGTAATTCATTTTCCAGATAGTATATTCCAGTGTCTTAGGTTCATTGAACTCAATCTAATCCCTAAATGACTGAGGTATCTTTGGATTTTTACCTTTTCGTCCTTGATATAAGGTACATACCTCAATAGTTCTAAGAATTTATTTGTATATTAATTTGGCATAAGCTGACCCAACTTGAGTTCATGGAATTTTTTACCTTAGCATCATAATACCTTGCTGACATATACTTCTCTCAAAAATATTTTTCAAATTCAATCCATGACAACTCCCTTTCTCATATGGCTTTAACGTTGCTCAATTCTTCCCCCCATATATGTGTGTTTCCTTTTAGGCTAAAAATTGTTACTTGGCCTTCATATTTTCAGATTAATTGTGTACTCTGAAATACTTCTTTATTCATAGCAACCAAGATTCTATCGCTTCAGCTTTCTTATTCTCTCCATTGAATATGGGAGGCTTTGATTTCTGGAATTCTTTCGTTGTTTGGCTTTTATCACTCCTTCATGTTGATAACGTCTTTGAACTATCGTTCTTGATGATTGATCAGGGTTGTATGCTCTTCTCTTCGGGGTGTATTATGGAGTCACTTTTCTCACAATATCTTCACTCTCTTGCATGTGCCTTTTTTATTTGCTCTCTTCCACTTTGTGAAATCCAAATCCATGCCTCTCTATTTCCATATGGCTTTTCTTGGATTTTCTTTTGCCCTGATAGATAACACTAGGCTTATATTGTTTTTGTTTTTGTAATTCTAACAGACTCTGCAAGATTATCACGTTCACTTCTACTAGTTTCTCCTGAGCCCTTACAATTCTTTTGTTATCTACCTTGCAGCTTCTTAGCTCAGCCTTCAAACTTCTGAGGGTGTTTGTTCAGTCAAGAGAGTTTTTTCCACCCTCTTCCCCATGGCTTCCTCCTCTTGGTCATACATAGTTCTATCTATATTGTATTGTACCATCTTGTTGCTCATCTTTTACTTTCTAGTTGGGACATAAAATGCCCACCTTGTGCTATTACACACAAGTAGTTGCCTATTAGATTTGACATAATATATCAACATGCTAACAAAGTATTTATTCATAATAATCATGTGTTTGCTATGACGCTTTTAAAATTTATTCCTAAATCTTTATTTTTTTTCGAAGGTTCATTTAGTCCAAGTGTTGAACCTAGGCTCTGACACCACTTTATAACACCACCTGCCCTACCATTTGCAGCTTTGTGGGTTATGGGGGAATATTAATAGCGTTTTAGCTCAAATCCCTCGATGATTATTAAGGCAGAGGGTTTCAAAGTGCCAAAATCCAAATTTGCAAATAGAGATAATAATTCATTTAATAAACTCAACTCAATGGAAATATATATATTGTGAAACTAGTTATGTATTAGCATCCCCTTAAGCATGTTCACATAGATAATATTCATAACCAAGTGTTATGGTAAAATATATATATATATATATATAATTCCAAATATCATTGACTATTCATTTATAGAATCATGTTATACTACAAGATTATATAATCATATTATTTCATAATAGAAGAATATTGATTGACATGACATTTATACAATGAGGTTTGCAATGTCAACATATACATATATCTACAACACAAGATTTATGCTATGTCTTTTCAAATTCTAAACTATACACACACGTCACTATGACCAAAAATCAACATTTATATACCTATAGTCAAATGTATAACAAGTAGCGGTGATTGAAGATTACAATATAAATCACATGCAACACTACTATGTCCATAAAATTAACAAGGTATAAATGGTTCAAGTATTTTCCAATTGTATCTCGAAGGAATGTGAGAAATGGAGGTGGTAAATGTTTAATCGCCAAGTTTACGCTAAAAGAACAAGAAAAATGAGAGTGGTAGATGTTCAATTCAGGATGGAACTAATATTTATTTTACATATATTTTAGCATAAAATAAATACCTTTTAACTGAAATATTTCAACCAATTCGACGATAATTGAATTTTATTTACAACATGAATACTTTTTGCCTTTGAGTTAAAATCATCGAGTGCATTCTGCTCATATAGGCATACATCCCCTTAAAATAACATGCCTTCACAAATTAATTTAAGCCATGGGTATTTAAATTCATCATGACGGTAATGTCATAGGTAAAATGGTCGGCATGATTCGCATTACGTCTCACCAATTCTAAGGGTATAAATTTCATGAAAGTCAATTATTTCTAGGTTGAGAGCCTTATGCATTGCCCATCAAAACATAAAATTTCCACCCACTCTATCTCTCTTTTTCAGGCATGCCAACATACACCGCTTCATTCCCTCCCTAAAAATGACTTCATGAACACTAACTCCCGTCGATATTTTGAAACAAAAGAAAGTCCTCTTCATTGGTAGTGAACCGAGCCATAGGTCAGAACATCATGAGGGTAATGAATTAAGGGAGTGAAATGGAGTAGGTAGAGTGAATTCTAGATTGGCATGGCGATTTTGTTCAAGAAGAGGGAGGTCCTATCTCTACTAGACCATATTAGACTATAGTATCAAGTCTGGAGGAGAGGAGTTGTTCCTCCATGAAATAGGTCGTCGTCTTACATAAGTAGAGAGATTGATAGACAGATAAATTCTAGACTTTATCTATTTCGCAGAGCATCCCTTCATTAATGTGGGCATTTCATAAAAAATCAAATATAGATAGTGTAAATAAGAGCAAGTAGAGCTTACTACAATGCTAATAGTGCTTTCTTTCCATAGCAATAATTCTAGTGTTATTTTTACTAGGTTAGTTGAATTAGACACCATCGATGCAAAAGAATTTCACCACATGGCTGAGTCAAACTCTGAGAGCTTTGGGTCGTCATTGACATACTCTATATTACTATTAAAACTGAAACGAGAATCCTAGGCCAGTAAATTAAGGTAAACCATTTCTAACGTTCAAGCTTTGCTAGATAGTTGTATATATCTATATCTATTGTAGACAAACAAATTCCTAGGTGATGGGTTGAACACATGACAATCAAGCTGACACGATAGGTATGCTTAAAGATTGGTGTGTGTGTGTGTGTGTGTGTGCGCGCGCGTGTGCGCGTGTGTGTCTATGTGTGTATACACACGTACCTATAGGCATTTGGTCGATTAACAAGGAATTGGTGTATGTATGGGAATGTGTATATCATAATTGAACACATGCAAGAGGATGCAAGATGTTAGCAGGGTCGAATATACAATCAAGACACTCGTTGTGGGATGATTAATGAAGGTTCTATATACAATTCAGTGGAAACACATAGTACAATCCATATGATTTTATGTGCAGACTTGGAGTTTTACTGTGACTTTGAAATTCAAATACAAGGAGTAGATGACTTATCTAGTAAGTTGAATTATGTGGCGATTAGAGAAAAGGAGACACATTCACTTACCAGCCATAGGCAATCATGAAACAATGTTTCGTCCTTGCCACCCTTTGTCAAGTCCAAGGTCTGAGTACTTGTATTTTTGAGCAATTTCCCAAATGAAATGAGCAATCATTATGTTTGTACGTCAATTATCAACTAGGGGCAAGCATGGTGGTTTATCAACTATAGCAAGTACATGTGGTTTATTAGTCCTAGAAAGCACCAATGATTCACTACACAGGTGGTTATTCAACTTGAGGTAGGTACAGTGGTTTATCAGTCGTAACAAGCATTGTGGTTTGTCTACTCCCATTGGGAAACTAGATCGTGAAATCAATCTCCCTCTACATACAAGTTTTTTCCACACATAATAAATTCCAAAAGCAGAGAGTGAATAGTTATAGTTTGTTGGATCCTTCATTTTTTGATTGATCAATTTTGATAAGAAATTGGTAGCAAAAAGAAGAAAGTGAGAACAAGAAAAAGGATAGAGCCATTGGAAATTACCAAGCGAGTGTGGAAATAGAACTGATAGCGTAAACAAGCGAACGTGAAAATAGAATTGACATTGTCAAGCGAGCAAGAGTTAGATTGATTTCGTCAAAGTGCAATTAAATTGATCTTGTCAAAGCACGGGAGTTAAGTTTGACAATATCAAATGAGCAAGTTGATTAATGATGTCAACAAGGCAAATCTATAAAAGGAGTTGCAAGGCAAGCTATGAGACGCACACACACATAGGAGAAGCCGAGAGAGAGAACCAACTCGCAGTTGGGAATTATATTATTTTATGTTCTTTGTATCTATAATTGTGGCTATAATAAGATTCAATGTGTCGAGCTTAGTTGTAACTTAGTGGATCGGCAAAAATGAAGATTTAATCTATGTTTTGGCCTAATATTAATGAAATGAGACTATTTGTAGGGATATCTCTCGTGTAATGTGTATGACCTACTCTCTATTTATTTTTTTCTTTTAAGTTGATGATTGAGTCCATGGATAATGGCTTTATGTCTTGTAATGGTTAATAAATTATGTAAATGGTAAATGAACTTACCCACATTCACAAAACCCTATCAACATACTTGAATTCCTCACAACGCTTCAGGTGAGACCTTCTTCCCTTGCAGTAGGTTGAAAATTCTAATGAAATCCCTTTGTTGGCCCCTGAAGCAGAACCTTGGTCTCTCCACTATTTTTCGCCAACAAATGGTTCCATTGTCGAGACCCTTAAATTTAACCGTGGTTTTTCATATTATGGTGACTAGGATCTTAAAGAGTGGAATTCAAACATGGTGGGAGAAAAAGTGTGATGTTTTTTATCAACAACGAACAAAGTTATGACAGAATAATCTTGATTGGCTTCGTGAAGAGATCTTCTACTCTGAGCCTACTACTAATCAATAAGAAATATTTTGGGTCAAATTCCCCCAAAAGCTATATCGATGGTTACAACAATTGCAGGAGCCTTTAAGAGATCAAGATTATAGTCGAATCTATCGGAACCGGACTTCAACAGATCTAGTTGCACTACATCGCATAGACCACGAACTTACTAGAGTTGTTGATTTCTGGGTGAAAACTACATTTGAAGGGTATATTATTGAATTTGCTACATAAAATAATCAGTCTTTCTCGAAAACATAAGCATATTTCGAGTTTGGGTTGAGAGGAAGATTGTTGAAGGAAATCCCTTTGTGGATTAAGATCCTATTGGTGGAAGAAAGGTTGTTACCCTTCCCTTCAACTAACAAGGCAACTTAAAACCCTTGTGTTGGGGGGAGGAACTTTGGGGAGAAAATGGTCTATTGTGGAATATAAGAAAGAGTTTTGATGGAAGGGGAAGAATTATGGAGTGTTAGATACTTTAGGGAGTAAGAAGGGTTCATATATTTGAGGAATGGGGGGAAAGAAATATGAGGGAGATTCGAAGGAGACGAGTAGAGTTGAATCAAATAGAGGAGGGGTTGATCAACCCAGAGTTGCAAAACAAAGGGTTGAGAACAGGTGAGAGTTCTAGCAGAGGAAAGGAAGCTAGAGAAAGTGAGTTAGAAGAACAGAGTCACAATGATGATGCCCATTAGGAATGAGGTGAATCCCAAATACTAGATGAAGAGATTGTGGAGACCGACCCTAGTACCCCTATAGATGATGATATGCATTTTGTGATGCATAGGTTGTTCCAAGAAGACATTGCTTCACCTAAAATCATTATTTCACAAGATAGAAACACAATTAGTTCTCTTTCATCCCTTCCCCTTGTGATATATCAAAATCTGGTAAGTTTGTTTTCAAGATTTCTAAGGCAAAGCATAATCTGGTGAATTTTTTGCAACTTGTTCCAAACGGGTTTGTTTTAATTTCACCCAATACTACTCCAATGGTTGGTAATATAGTGAGATCTTTCACCCGTACCCTGAGTTTTGGGGCCAAGGAGATGAAGATGTTGAACAACACTAGTACCTATGTGAGGCCATTTGGAGGTCCAAAGCAACTTCAGACACAATTAAGTTAGTTGAGTTCCAACTATGTTGAGGGGAAGAGCCCTTCGATGGTACATCAAATCTATACAAACCCTTCAAAATTTGACTTTTGATATATTGAAAGAAGAGTTCATTAAATAATTTAAATTGCCTTAGTTTAAGTAGCATGCTTTGACTGAGTTGTGAGACATCAAGCATAAGGAAGGAGAATCTGCATGGGAGTGCATGCAAAGATTCAAAGATGTTGTAGGGAAATTGACCCATCCATCCATCTAGATCATCAAAAAGAGTGGTTCATTTAGGATTTTCTACCATTAACAAGAATACCTTTGACACAACAAAATATTACCACTTTAGTAGAATCCCTAGAGAAAGCAATGAAAATTGAGGCGATGAAAGGATATCCATGCCACTTCAAAGCAAGTTCTACTTCTAGTGATCTTTCTCTAACTAATCTACAGAACCAAGTTGTTTTTTTGACCGAGAATTTAAAGGAGATGAATGTTGCAAAATTTGGTTGTCCATAGGTCTAGTGCACATGTTGCTACACAAAG
>APFE030915677.1:0-11000 GCA_000404065.3 Pinus taeda
CAAGTTGTGCAGGTACATCGTCTTCAAGATGGTGAAGAAGATCGCAAGTAAAGTTGATGTGATAAGCATGATATATGAATGACTCTAATAAGAAAGATGGAAGCCATGAAAGATTCTCCAATGAGAAGAAGTTGATCTCCCTGGATAGAAGAAATCTCCCTAAGATTAAGAGGGAGCCTGGATAGAGGAAATCTCCTTGGTTGAGAGGGAGAGCATAAGATAGTTTTGATTGGAGAATGCATTTTTGAAGGATATGTTGTTGCATGTGGAGTAGGAAAGGAAAGTGTATGATTGAGGAATCTTTTGTCAAAGATTCGATTGATAGTCCTACTGTGTTGAGAAGCAACATCAGTTGTCTAAAAGACCCCGAAGGTTTGTGTTTATTTAATGAACATGTGAAAGTATATTATTGATTGGGGTTGTGTTTGTATAGGTAAATCTCTCGAAGGTTTCGATAGCATGTTGGTTATCGATCAGTTCGATCGAGAGAGATTTGTTGTCCTTGATCTACTGGATCAACGAGTGTTGAGGTTTTGTGAGTGAAGCATTGCTTGGGAGGACATCTGATTAGTACTTTGTGTTGATGTCTAGGTCCCGAAGTTGGGAGGGTGGTGTTGGTCATAGAGCTCTGACCTCGAACACACACGTAGATCCCTGTGTTGATGGTTAGAAAGTAAGCCTGATGGTACCTGAAGAGGCTGAAAGCTTGAGTCCATCTTAGTCCCACTTGGATAGATAGCCCGGATCTGGAATCTAATCCATGGCATTGTGGTGCCTAAAAATTCTTCATGGTTCATATAGTTGAGATCTTCCTTGTACTTGTATGTGATGAATACCTCCCTAGTTAAGAGGGATTGTTGGAAAAGGTAACTAGGTTCGGCCTTCATTAACGTATTTGAGTCATCATGTAATGTACTTGTCAGAAGAATAAAGAAAAGAATTTTTATTATTATTATGACTTATTAAAGCATGGGTTTCATGCTTGGGTCATCATGTTTTAGGTCAAAGTCCCCATTGAGGACTTTTAGGATTTATTTTAAGTTAATAGAGTCATTGTACTTTTAAAGAGACCCTTCTCGGGCTTTTGAATCATGTACAAAGGTTTAGTTTTAAGTCAAAAATGAAATAAGTTGCCTCCACACCAAGTCGGCCTTAAGATGATCAAGTCGGTCTCAAGGAGGGCTATTCGAGCTCACCTAAAGACTATAAAAGAAGCAATTCGAATTCATTTCGAGGAAAACATCTTAAGCAAGTTCGATATCTCTCTGGAAGTTGAGAAAAGTGCTAAGTGAAGGAAGAGGGCTAAAGAAGTGCGAGTTTGGTCAAGGTGAAAAAAGGAAGGAAAATCAAAATTTTGGTGCATCTTTCTCTCGTCCTCATGCCCTAGATTGGAAGATCGAAGTGCTCTTGTTGATGCCACTGCTAGTTGCTGCATGCTGTTGTTGCTAGAACAAGTATAGGTCAAAGTTGTTGTTGTTGGGTGTTGCTACCTCAAGAAGTTGTATTGGGCCAAGATCAAAGTTCCTAAGTCAAGATCGAAGTCTTTAAGCCAAGATTGAAGTCTCCAAGGCAAGGTCGAAGTTACTGGGTTTTGCATCAATTGCAGTAGTAGAATCCGCGTTGGGTGGAAGAGAAAAGCACCAATGTTTTAAAATTCTGACTCCGACTCCGACTCGGCAGAGGGTCGACTCCGACTCCGACTCTGACTTTGTATTGACTCGGTCGGCTCGATTTCAATGACTCGGTCGTTGTAAAAAATATATTAAATATTTATTTAAAAAACAAAAAAACAAAAAAAACAAACAAAAAGGAACAAAAACCAAACAAAAAAACAAAACATTAATTTTAAAGAATTGATTCATTCATGTTTTTCCAAACACACAGGCAATTTTTAGGAATAATAGATAGAAGACAACATATGACCAAAGTAGGCTCATGAATATATCCATTATATCAAAATGGCACCCAATGCACTGTCCAATACATACATGATGATGATATAGAGATCAAAACAAAAACACATAACGAAGGAGGCTAGAAATGGCCTCTACAACAAAAGTAAACAGTGACCAGTACCACTGGCCACTGCTAGAGTTGCCAAGATCATCTGGATCAACCTCTGGATCAAAGTCAGACAGGGGGCCCCATGTCTCCTCCTCATCATCATCTCCAACTGCAACTGTAGAAGTGGTAGCACTAGCAGGCTGTGCAACAGCTGCAAGCTGAGATAGATGAGATATGCGCTTTTGTCGTGGCTGAGCAGAGGAAGCGCTTGCAACTGGAGGACTTGTTGGCTCTAAAGCTAAGGCTGGTACATGTGGATCAGGATCTGCATTCAACTGAACGTTATGTTCGAGTGATGCTATCGTCTGTAAATCATAATCAATATCCTCATCAGAAGCAAACTCTACTGGATGACTCTCCACTACCCAATCTGATGTTGGATCAATGTTTTCCAACACAATGGGATCTGAATCAGGTCTTTTATTCAGCAATTGGTTGCGTCTGAGTCGGAGGTTGTATTGGACATAGACTAGATCATTTAACCGTTTTTGATCCAAACGGTTTCTCTTCTTCGTGTGAATCCTCTCAAAGACAGACCAATTACGCTCACACCCAGTAGCACTGCAAGTTTGACTCAAAATACAAATTGCAAACTTCTACAATTCAGGACAATGGCTACCAAAAGCCTCCCACCATTGTGCTGCAAAAAACATAGGAGTGTGATGAGTTAGCTCAACAAAATTACAAATTATATCCAACTTTCAAATTATAAACGATTTAACAAAATAAGTATTAAGAATTTAAAAATTGAAATTTTTGTTTACCTGGCTCATCTGCTTCCGTTGCAATCTTTGTTAGGTTCTTCCCAAAGGTACCTGAGGCATTGCTGAAGGTTGTGGCCTGTCGGTGTATCTCCAGCTGATCACACTCCAATGGGATCATGCAATCAATGCAGTCAATCAATCCATCTCTAACCTCCCCCCTCAAAGCTCCTGACTCCTTAGCTTTATAATGATACCGTGGGTTCAAAAAATACCCAGCTACATGTATAAGGCGATGGAGTTGATTGTTCCATCTTTCATCAATGATTGCCCAAATGGGCCCATACTTAGCCACTCTATCCTTGTATACCCTCTTTATTTGCTCCTTTGCTTGATCCATAGCCTCATAAATGAAGCCCATAGCCAACCTTTCCCAACCGCAACACCTTAACCAGTGGCTCAGCAAGCTTCACAATCTCTACTGCCTTTCTCCAAAATATTTCTTCATTAACTTTCTTTTTCAATTTGTTGCCTTCCTGTTTGTGAGACCACTAGCTTTGATTCCATTCTTCACTGGAAAATAGCTTTTGCAAGTTTCTATGTTGTGAAAGCATAGATTGCAATGTCAAAAAATGAGTAGCAAATCTAGTAATGGCAGGCCTAATAATATCCCTGCCCCTTGTGTATTTCCTCATCAGGCTCAAAATCCATGAATGATTGTAGGATAAATTTTGTTATGCTTTTGGCGTAATCTACAGTGTTTTTGACCCAATCTAATTTGCCAATATCCTCAAGCATGAGGTCTATGCAATGTGCAGCACATGGCGTCCAAAAGATGGTTTTGTGATTTTCCTCTAACAGTTTACCAGCAAGAACATAGTTAGAGGCATTATTTGTGATGACTTGAACAATATTAGCCACCCCCACCTCCTCAACAACCTCATCCAATAGCTGAAACAACAATTGTCTATCTTTTACCTTATCAAATGCATCAACTGATTTTAGAAACATGGTTCCCTGTGGGTAGAAGATAAGAAAGTTTATGATGGTATGGTTTCTTTGATCAGACCATCCATCTGACATGATGGTACATCCTATTCTTGCCCATGAGTTTTTGAAATCTTTCAAATACTCATTAATGGAGGCAATTTCATTCTGCAAACGATACCCCCTTATCTCATGCATAGTAGGGCCTTTGAAGCCTTTTCCAGCAGCATGTATGGCATCAAACATAGGCTCATAATATGGTGAATGGGAAGCATTGAAGGGGATATCAGCATCATACCACCATTACATATGTAATCACAAGCAGTCTCCCTCAATTCTTTCTTCCAATGGTCATCTAAAGTGGGCTGCAAAGTTCTACTAGCTTCAGGACCATGTGCATCTGATGGAGAGGGTGTGACAATGAAATAACTTTTGATATTCATATCACCCTTCTTTTTCATTTTACCCTTACCCTTTTCTTGAATAGACTCCAAAGAGGGAGGAACATATCGAAAGGAGTTGGATGCATCGGTACAAGGGATAGAGGAAGAACCCTCAAAAGCAAAATGGGGGTTGGTAGCCAGCATTTTTTGTATGTTCCTCTTCCTCCCAATTTCAGCCTCTAATTCTTTTTGCCTAGCCTTTTCTTCTTTAAACTTCTCAAAGTTGGCTAACAATTCTTTCCTAATATCCCCAATTTCATCTTATTCAGGTGGAGTAATTTGGCCTCTAATCCTCGCCAAGTGTTGTTTCAACCTAGTAATGCCCCCAAGACCTTCCTTAATTTTTCTATGACAAAATTAGTAATGCATTTGACTATCAACCATTTCAATATATGCCCAAGCTGCATCTCTCACTCTAGGTGCCATTTTTTGACTTGGAAATGAAAGCAAAAAATCTAAAAATGAAAACAAAAAAAAGAGCATTACTTCAATGTTTATTTCTTTCACAAAAAACACTCTTTTCAATTTCCAGATTTGCACATAAAAATTAATAAGCAAAAACATATTTTTACAAGTGAAAAAAAATACCTCTAGCCACAAACTGCCTCCTCAAGGTTGCTCCAACAAACCAACTCCTCCATGCTACTCCAAATGGCTGCCCAAGAAGCTCCTTACTCCTACTACAATGCTTGCCCAAGACTCCTCACTGCTGCTCCATAAACAAACTCCACAACTCCTCACAAACTCTCACTCAAATTCTCACTCAAATGCAATGAAATGGTTGTGAGGAAATGAGAAGGATTGGGTGGGTTTTATAAGGTTTAGGGGCGGGGAATAGACCCCAAATAAACTATAGGCAAATTACAAACCAGTTTGGGGTCCCCAAAAAGGAAAAAATAAAAATCGTTGTTTATGAGGTTACGGGTCGTTGTCATCCAACCCGGCCGAGTAGGCTCGAACTTGGCCGAGCCGATCAAGTTGTTAGACAACTCGGCTGGCTCAGTAATAACCCAGCTGGCCGAACCGGTTCATTGACCGAGTCAACCCGGTGAGGCCTTGACTCGGACCAACTCAGTCGAGTCGGTTCCGAGCCGGCCAAATCTTAAAACACTAAAAAGCACACACAACAGAGGGAAAATTTCTCTCAGAGTGTTTCTAGCTAAGAAATCCAATTTTCCAGCAGCAAATTGGCAATAGCAACTAGCAGATTTGGGCATTCTAGGAGGGAGTGTGAGTAGCAAACCAACAACCGAGCAAAGGGAAAGAGAGAGAGTCTTGTTTATTATCCAGTTTTTGAGTTTCGCAGATTTTTTTGCTTTGCAGAGATGGCCATACAAGATTTCCAGAGGCAGCCGTGTGAGTTAGCCAGAATGCAAATCTAGGCAGCAGATCGACTTTCGGTCGCCGGAGACAGGCACGAAAGGAAGTACGAGTTTTTTAGTGCAGGTTGCAAAGCGAAGAAAGGTCCTAGTAAGGGACAAGGCTCAAAAGGAGACAGTGAGACACCAGATCCAGAAGGAGTATGAGACTCCAGTGTGCCAGATGAGCAGGGTCATTCAGGAGTCCACCTCATGGATCATTACCTGGCTACAGGGGCCCACGGTGATCAGTAGCAGAATGGATCAGTGCCAGTTGATGCAGTCAGAGACCGAGTGACAATTGCAGAGACTAGTAGTAGTCAGATGTTGGGGAGCACAATGCAGAGTTGGCAGCAGTGCAGATGGCACAGTGCAGAGTCAACAGCAACACAGATTCTTCAGTGACAGTGCAAAGGCTAGTAGCAGTCAAAGACTCGGGTGACAGATGCACTATACTAATCACAGTTGATTAAGTAGTTTGGATACTTTTCAGTTGCAGATGTTGCAGTTGTATCAGCAACAAATGAGAGGGAGTTACAGTGCAAATGCAGTGTTGGCACCAGTTCAGCAGGGTCAGCAGCAGCATAGATGCAGCGTACATCAAATTTTTGTGGTGGTTGGTGGGCAGTATGGCCAGACATCAACAGCGTGACAGTAGATGATGCAGAGACAAGGTGTTGCTACAAGTTGTGAAGAAAGACCTAGAGATCAAAGCAGTGTGAGAAGGGCAGGGATAGTGATCCGGAAGAAAGATTTCTAGATCCGGAGAGGCATCAGCAAGAGGGCCGAGTTATCCCAGAGAGGCAGTGCAGAGGCTCTCCACAGTAGCTTCAGCTAGGCAAATCAATTTGTTGGTGAGAAAAATCGTTCTCAGTTCTAAAGGTCGAGCAGAGGTTCCAGAAGGCCGGAGAGACGATTTCCTCAGGAGTTGGAGGCAGAATGACTTCATCAGAGGCAGTTTCGAGCCACACGTGTGGCAAACAGCGCAGAGGCAGTGCATAAGAGGCTCAGGCTGGGGTTTGAATGGCCAGTTTTCTGAAGGCAAGTTGTGCCAAAGATTGCCTACGGGAGAAGGGAAATTCCCTTCAATATTTCGCCCAGATTTTCTTGTTGTGGATTGCCAGTTCTAGGCATCCAGATTGTACTCACATTTTTCACTGCTGCATAATAATTAAACCCCTCATCTGTTGCACCGGTTTTCCCAAGTTGGGTTTTTTCGAGGATTTTGTCCAAAAATAACTGTGTTATTTTTATGTGTGTGCTAGCATTTCTTCTAGCGTTTATTCTTCCGGAGTTTTATTTGTGTAGATTGCAGTGTGATTTATTCAGTATTTGTCATAGCAAACAACAAATAAATTGTTAAATAAAATTAACAATTAGGAGAATAATTTCCAGTTGTTGCAATAGGATTCCAGTTTGGAATTTTCACAATGTCTTGATGGAGGATGATCTTTGGATTGATCCCAATACTACAACAAGGTACACTTTGCAAATGGCAAATTTGGGTGAGTTGCAGAGGGAGAAGACAAGGATCTCTGAAAACACTTTCCTCATAAAGAGGGAGTGCTAGCTCTTGAGGTTACTATGAAAGTGTATACACCATATTTGGGGGTGCTTCATGTGACGTGGGTACATGGTGTATGGATGACCCTTGGGTTATTCCGTGATGGACATGCACATGTGGACGTGACTTACTCTTGGATTACCAAACTTTGATCGATACTTATGAGGCATTCACCCTTGGAGAATTGAAGACTTTGACAATGTGGTGACATCTTCATGATGGCCACATGGAGGAGGTTCAGTTGCTTTCTTGGAGGATACCTTACTTTGGGCAAGGAGCGTTGGACATTCTAGAAGAGGGTGTTGAGCCCTAGATGGCACTAGCATACTCGATTTCTTGAATGGAGACTTGTGCTTGAGTTGAGGACACTTGGGTTGAAGTGATGACATAGATGTGGCACACCAAGAGGAACACATCTCTTTGGAGGAGCATTAGAACCGTGGAAGCTTGTGGAAAAGACTATTGGACATATCTTGTGGAGCATTCATACCTTGGAGCCTTGCTTGTTGACAACACCGCCTTAGAGCTTGACATGTGTTATTTTTAGTGATGCGAAAATCGTGATATTATCGCGATAATATCGGATTATCACGATTTTTTAACTTTCACGATATTATCGCCCGATTTTTACATCTATTTTTTTCGCGATTGATTCGAACGGTTTTTATCGCTGCGCTGGCGGACAGCAGGTTTATAACACCAAAAAATGATATTTTTTTTAATTCATTTGGACAGACAACGGCAGCGGCGTGGATTGGGAGTGACCTAGGAGAAAAACCTTGGTCGATTGGGCGCTGAGGAGGAGCAAAACGATTCAAAAACCCTGGTGGATTGAGAGCTAAGGAGGAGAGGATCAATTTTCTCCGGCAAATCGGTATGGACACCAAATTTATGTGTTTTGTTTTGGGTTTTTTTTTTTGGTTGGGTTTGGATAACCCATTGTTTATCAAATATCTTTGAGTAGATTTGATAGTGTTTTTGTTTGTTAAATTGTCAAAAATTCAATGTGTTTTGTCATGTTACTCATGTATGTAATTTTATTTTATTTTTGTAACTTGCAATCCTTATTTTGCCATAGGTTCACCATTCAACTTCAAAGTTCAAACTTCAAACTTTATCTTACAAATTTAAAACTCAAGAGTCAAGAGTTCAACTAAGTTACAAACATGCCAAGGAAATTAGACCCTTAGTGGAAATTTGGTGAACCTAATGGAGGGTTTGATAGAATAAACTTGAGTTGCAAGTTGTGTGGGCATCATATGTCAGGGGTGGTTTATAGATTGAAGTATCACTTTGCACAAATCCATGGATTTGATGTAGGGCCTTGCACAAATATAAATCTGGAAATCATCCGAAGAACCATGAGATCATTGGAAGAATTAGAGCACGAGAGAGAGGCCAAAGCAGAAATGAAAAAGCAACTAGCAAAGAGGGTGTTAGGCTCAGGTGAACAAGGAAGTGCCACTAGTTCTACTTCAGCATCAATATCTACAAGCAACCCGGTAGCTGCCTCATCATTTTTTGTTCCTAGAACCACCCTGGTTCACAACCATCTATCACTTCAATACTTAAAAAAACTGAGAAAGAACAAGCTGACAAGTTGTTGGCCAAATTTCTCCTTTGGAGTGATATTCCTTTCAGCGTTGCAAGGAATAATCCATTTTTCTAGCCTATTGTTGATGTTATTGCAACTGTTGGCCCAAGGTACAAAATCTTTTTTTATAATGACTTTAGAGGTTAGATTCTTCAAAATGAAAAGGTTCACTGCACCAAAAGATTGGAGGAGTTTAGGGCATCATGGGCACAAACAGGATCCACTGTGATGTCAGATGGTTGGACCGACCAAAAGAGGAGAACCCTTATAAACTTCTTGGTTAGTTGTCCCAAGAGGACAATGTCTATGAAATCTGTTAATGCATCTTCACATATCAAAGATGCAAAAAATTTATGTGATTTGTTGGATGTGTTTATGATGGAGGTGGGTGCAGAACATAATGTCCAAGTCATAATGGACAACGCTGCAAATTATATTACTGCTGGCAGGATGCTTATGGAGAGGCATCCTACTTTATTTTGGACACCTTGTGCTGCACATTGTATTGATTTGATGTTGGAGGACATAGGAAAATTTTCATTTGTCAAAGATATTGTTGACTCATCAAAAAGCATTACAAAATTTATATATAATCATACATCTGTGCTTAGCTTGATGAGAAAATTCACCAACAACAAGGAGTTGGTGTGTCCATCCAATACACAGTTTGCCACCAGTTTCATATCTCTTCAATCCCTCTTGAATTCTATGTGGGATGTGAAGAGAATGTTTCTTTCAAATGAGTGGCGTGCTTTGACAATGAGCCGCAAACCAAAGGGAGAGGCCATATGCAGATTAATTTCATACCAGGAAAACTTTTGGGCGGAAGTGTAGGAGGTGCGCACCATTACTGAACCATTGGTAAAGGTTCTTCGATTAGTTGATGGAGAAAAGCCCACAATGGACTATTTGTATGAGGCCATGGACAGGGCCAAAGAATCCATTAGAGCCTACTATGATGATAAGGGAGATGAGGGGTTTCAGAAACAACTCCTCCTATGGAAAGTGATTGATGAACGATGGAACAACACACTCCATCATCCCATTCATGCTGCAGGGATCTACCTGAACCCCGCATTTTCTTATCCATGTGGGTTCGTATTTGATGCTAAGATCGTGGATGGATTCTTAACCTATGTTCAGAGGATGGTGCGATCTCCAGCAGAACGTACAGAAATCTTCAAAGAAATGGAGACATACGGGATGGCAGGTGGCACATTTGGCTTTGAGATGGCTGTGACTGATAGGACGACTAAAATGCCAGGTATTTTTTAGTTTGTTTCAAATTTCATTATCTCTTCAAGTTCATAACTTCATATTTTGCTTCAACTTTCAAATTTCATTGTTTTTTTATGTTTATTTAAAATTTTATTTGTAATTTTGTTGTAGATGCATGGTGGAGAATGTATGGTGCCAGAGTACCCCATCTACAAAAACTTGCCATTCGAATCCTCAGCCAAACATGTAGCTCCTCAAGATGCGAGCGCAACTAGAGTGTATTTGAAAAATACACAAGAAGAAGCGCAACAGGTTAAAACTTAAATATTGCAAATTTTCAATTAATTTTTTGAATTCAATAACACTATTTTTTTATAATTATTATTTCATGATCTTTGTACAGGTTAGAATCCCAGCGACTTAATGACATGGTCTACGTCTATTACAATCTTCGATTATGGGTAAGGCAACTTGAGAGGATACCTGATATGGAGGCCATCTCATTGAATGGGATTGACACCACTGCTGCATGGAGGGTTGAGGCCGAGAGGCCTCTCATGGAGTCTGCCAGTAATTGGTTAGAGCAGTAGTGGAAAGCGTAGAGGGGGAGGAGGAGGAAGAGGAGGAGAAGGAGAAATAGGAGGAGGAGGTGACACCACCTACCCGGGCTACCCTACCACCAGTAGAGGACATGGTCTACCTCCTGCAGCTCCTAGTTCTTCAGCTTCTAGAGCACAGCAGAGTCCACTGCGAACTCCACTGGCATCTACATCTAGAGGGAAAGGGAAAGGGAAAGCTATTGAATTTTCTCACAAAAGGGGCAGAGGAAATCAGTAGTATTAGACTTTAGTTATTTGGTTCACTTCATTGTATATGCATTATGACTCATGATATGAGATACATTATTACATTTTTGTTGATATTTTGAGGCTGAGTTGGGACTCAGGAGTCAGGACTTACTATTCAGGGCATGATTCATTGTTATGTGTGATGTAGCACTAGAAATGATATTACACATCTTATATATTAGTTCTTTTATCATATTTATGTGTCAATGTATTTATTTTATGT
>APFE030915683.1:0-37344 GCA_000404065.3 Pinus taeda
ATTTTTCCCTATCCTCCCTTTCTCATTTTTCCTATTATCCCTACCCTAAAACACTACCAAACCCTATTCCCTTTCCCCTCCTCTTATTTGTCAACATAACACCCCAAAACCCTACCTTGTGAAAACCCCAAAACCTTACCCTATCAAATACCCAAACCCCCTACATATCCCTAAACAAACCTATCCCCATAACCCCTATTCCCATCATATTACTCCCTTCCTAATACTCCCTTTTTCGTTGTTCCCCTTGGTGACATATATCACAAAAGCACCCAGCTTCACACCATCATCAAAGGGCAGCCTAAGTACAGTACACACAGCAGTCATGTCATCACAACATTCATCAGAGTATGAGATGGAGACACAAAGTGACTCATCCTCGGAAGAGAAGGCTCCCAGGAGACATCACAAGAGTGGCAAACATGTTAGGGATGAGCCCACTACCCTCACTGAATTACAAGCATACCCTCTTGCCATGTCATGTTTCCAGCACCTAGCATGTTTTGAATTTTGTCAAAAGGTGGCTAATGTTAGAGTTCATCATGAGTTGGCCCGTCTTTTTGTGCTTCACCAACATGGAGGTCAGTCTATCTTGGCCGATGTCACCATCACATTGACACCCGAAACTATCTCAGTGGAAACATGCATACCAAATGTTGGAGAACAGTGGCATAAGCGAAAGAAGGTGGATAGGAAACACTATGAGCCTTACATTCAGGCCAGATTCTTGAATCAGCTCACAAGAGTCTTCCCATTCAGATATTTGAAAGATGAGTATGCTCCACTCATGAAATTGATCAAGAAATACTTCAGCTGTGAGGGGAGGTTCTCTCGATTTTATGCCTATCACATTAGGTTGTTCATGCACTTTACCAGGGTGCGGATGATGAACCTCCCATTCTTCATTTGCAATAACATAGACAGGATGAACACCTTCATGTAGCATAAGACCCCTCAGCAGGAGCTTAACAGTGTTTATCACTTTTCTCTTATCCAAATTTTGGAGGATCATCAGTTGGTATTGCAGGGCATTATTTGGGAGGACTTCATCTCCCGTGACCTCTTCAGCACTTCACAGGTACTATCAGAGCCAAAGCATGAGATAGGTGGTTCTTCTCATCAATATGAGCACCATTAGACCACGACTATGCCAGTATTCGTGACATATCGGAGAGGAAGTAAGCACTTGTTTGCAGCAGCAAAGCGAGTGTTATCTCCACCCGCGGTGGAAGGGGCCTCTCTTTTGGCATCGACTACATAGGTACAGAACAAAGGCAAGAGGCCCATTCATGATGAGGGGCCATCAGGTGAACAGGAGGTGGATTTCATCCTCATTATGGATGATGATGCAGATGTGGAGAGCGCCCGACTTAGGATGACTATTCAGGAGCAGAACACAGAGATCCAAGACTTGTCACTCAATGTGGAGAGGGCCAAATGGATCATCAAGTATTTGGAGTAGAGGAAAAAACATCTTGAGGACCAACATGAGATCATGGAGCTGCAAAACATCCGTGAGAATCAACAAGCTAGCCAACAAAGGAGGATCGAGCTCACTACCTTGGAGCAAGAGATCAACAATGACCGTGAGTCTTGGCTAAAGTAGATCAACATCCACCTGGAGAGGTTGTTGGAGAAGGCTGAAAGAGACAAAACCATACTGAGGAGTATAGTTTACTATTACAGGGCACAGAACATGAGTGCAAAGGCCTGGATAAGGAGCTTGAAGGCAAAATTGAGCGAAGCAACAAAAGAGGCAAAAGAGGCAAAAGAGAAAGATCAGCTTTGTATCTAGGCTTTAGCTTTTGTGGCCTAGTATAGTGCCTCTTAGAGAACCTCCAGCCCAAATTTCAAGAAATTTGGGGCAATTTTGGTCACATGGTAATTTTTTGGTCAAAACACAGGTTTGTTTTCTCCCTGTGCGTCGCGCCACTGGCACGGTGCGTAGGATTGGGAGCTCCAAATGACAAATGGCTTGTATTTTTGGATTTAGCATGCAAAATCACGACTACTGGTGCTTGGACAAGAAATTTGGGCATGATCTGAGTCTCCAGGAGGTCAAAAACACCCAAAAAATGGCCTCTCTGCCCCTATTTTGACACACAGGAAGCAGAATTGGGAGAATAAATATGTGGAGGGGAAAATGAGCACCAAATTCAGAAATTCCACTTGGGTTGGAAAGTAGACATGCTAGAATTTCCAACAAGCACACTTGGGCACATTTTGGACTCCTGCAAGTGCCTCAAAACGGCCTCCAAAGTGGCGCAGCGCATATAGAAATTGGTGCGGCTCATATAGGGAAAAAGGCCCAATTTACCTCCGTTCCTCGAAATTTCGATTCACAACTTTCCATAAGTGGGCCCGCTCATCTACACTTTATTTTTTCAGCACATAAGGCAAATTTTAAAGCATTTTCACTCTAAATTGGCTTCTATCCAAGTGGCAAAGGAAGGTAAACAGTCACCCAAGCCATTTGTCATCTTTGTAATGCTACACCAGTAGCTAATGGTTGGCTTTCCCTCATGGCACATTCTATATATTGTATGCAAACTATTTGCAAAGGGTTGGTTAGCTTGTAAATTTTGGGAGACTGTGGGAAAGAAACTCTCTTTCTTCATTGTATATTTTGACAGAGGATTAATGAAAGGCAGTGGCTCTGTTTCATGAGATTCATGTGGTTGTGATCATAGAAAATGTGTCTCTTATGTTTCATATGTATTTCTTTATGTTTCATAGTTCATTTCATATTCATTTCCAGTGAAATTTTCTAAGTTAGATAAGGTAGAATTCAATTTTATTGCTCTTCCTGTGGGAAAATTTCATGTTCAGTGTTCTTTCTTCTGTTGAAAAGGATTCATGTATGTATGCCCTTTTCACCCTCCTAAGCAATATCTCCTTTCTGCATTATTTCAAACTAAATTGCTAGGCTTTCCGGCTGTCTTGCCTCACGAAGTAACCTGTGCCTTTGTATTTCATCCTCTACTCATTACTGTACGTTGGTCCCATACCATCCCAGAAACACAGTCATTCATAAAAACCACTTCTTGTATCCATATTCACTTACTAGCCTAAGATCAATATTTCACACTAAGTCATCTCAGACCATTTCATTTATCTATTCACTGAGTGTGACTCGGAGAGAGCCCTCTCCTATTCTGGTAGGGCTATCTACCAGACTGAGCTTGGCTTGTGGTTACCCTGAATTTTGCCATCCTTCAACCTAAGGTGGATTTAGGTGCTAACAACATGGATGCTCCTTACTGATGTGGCAAGGTTAAGGGGTCCAAACATTAAATGGGAGTAACTTTTGGTCCAAGAGTTAGATTAGGGTAAAATTCATATCACCAAAAATATATAGATGTGTTGGACACAATGGTGATATTCAAGGTTAATTATTCTAATTTTAGGAAAAGGATAAATTTTTAACCCCATATTCATAATGATACCTTAGAGGTTGGGTTAATTGAAGGTAACACCTACCATCTAGTCGATATTCCTCCAAGGGGGTGGGACAAAGAATTACATGAAGATATCCCATGTCACTCTTAAATCATTTTATTTTAACTCATGGAATAAGTATAGCTCTCTTCGTTTCTCAACATAGTATTACCATTTAATAAGGAGTTGCATGAATCATACAAAACAATGGAAACTTACAAAGTGAAATAATATGTATATGCGAGGGAAAAAGGGACTTAAATTATACAATAATTCCCTTAAATATTTTGAACAAAGTCTAGTTATAATAAAGCAAGCAATGCACTTGAGTTATAATTTGCAATCCTTGAATAAGACAAAGTTAATATGATACCACCCTTTAATCCATTCTATTGTAAAACCCATGAGATAGCTAATACCTTCAGCACAACATAATGAGTAAGTGAGAGTAGGAGTGACATCATGAAAGAAAATAAAATTCATAATATCAACAATATATATATCATATAATGAAATGACTATGAAGCCTTCATGATCTGAAGAAAATAAATCTAGTCAAAATAGGACCTTCGAAACTTATAGCTCTACATGTAAAACAATCAATTCATCCCAAGCCAACAAGTGGGAGACATGTTTCCATTACCCACTTTGATACACTAGTGCAATTCTCTAAGTATGGATATTAACATTTTGGTTTTTATGTTGTCGAGAGGTAGTTGGTCATAGAAAGAAAATAATAAATAAAAATATGGAATCATGGGTTTAATTCAAAGGTGTATAGGTACATGCAAAAGGGAAAATTTTCCTGGTGTGTTATTGACAAGCTAATAATTCCCTTAGGTGTAGTTTTAGTAGAGAAAAATATTAGGTGGGATATAGGTAGTATCTACCTCGAAACTAGGTGAAATAATCATCCTATCAGTCCTATTAAAGGGTGTATCAAAGCGGAGACTCCATTCATCTAACTCTATTTGTCTTGGGGAATCCTTTAAAATTTTGTCGTTATTCTATGCCACTGGTTCATTAATTGCAATAGAATTTGAATTTCATGACTCTTCATTTAAAATGGTTGAGCACAAACAAAAGGATGATGATGTGTATGTACTTATATGCCATAGTTATGCAAAAAAATATTCAAATAGAGAGAACCCACCAGTGCTACCATAAGAGAACCCATTCAACACTACCATTTCGAAGAACCCATGAAACATTGTGCATGTATGTTGATAATAAGTAAAATAACATCAAAATAAAACTCATGGAGGCAAAATTGAATAGATATAATCAATTAACGAGGGGAGTAACCCAAAAATGTCACATTGAAATATCCTACACATACACACTACTCCATGAACTAGCTTTCAAGTGAAAATTTTCTGCCATGGAGTTGAACCCATTCAACACTACCATTTCGAAGAACCCATGAAACATTGTGCATGTATGTTGACAATAAGTAAAATAACATCAAAATAAAACTCATGGAGGAAAAATTGAATAGAGATAATCAATTAACGAGGGGAGTAACCGAAAAATGTCACATTGAAATATCCAACACATACACACTACTCCATGAACTAGCTTTCAAGTGAAAATTTTCTTCCATGGAGTTGAAACTATGCATACATGGGATAATAAGATCCTATATCATTTTTGAATAAGCTCAAAATGGTTACAACACAATTTCCAACTGAAATTACTCAAAATTTTCTTTGATACACTAGGTCTAAAGTAGAGCATAAGGGAAAATATTTAGTTGTAGTGTCAAAAGAATGAGGATGTGTGTTGGTGGCTTGCCTCTAAGGCTCACCATCCTCCATAGATGAGGCATGAATGCTAAGGCATGTTGTCATATGCACCTCATTTACCATATTGAAACATTCACCAACATAGCATTAACATTATTTACCATTGGAATATGGATATCCAATCAAATTCTACCAAGTTTTACCCCCAAGAATAGTGTTAGATATCTCTATATCTTCTAGACTTAGCTTGGGAATGTAGATTTTGTTACAAGCTACTAAATATCATTTTTTTCTTCTATTTCTCCAACTCATAGAAAGGTCATTTAGATTTTATGAGTAGAGTGCAGGATGGTTTTAAGGAAAGTCGTGGCTAAAAGAAAATGTCTAGGAAGGGATTGGAAGATGGAATTGAAAGGAACCAAATGGCCTAAGATGTTAATAGAATGGAAGGTCTCACGAGTAAGATTTAAATCCAACTTACTAAGAAAATCAAACCAAAGCCCTACTTTGAGAGATTTTACTACCATACGGGATCCTATATTTTGGTGGAATAAAATAGCATTGGTAACGAACCAAGAAGGTGACATAAATTTTCACAATATGTGGGATTTTTAATAAGAAAATTCCAGAAATGGATTTATTAATCTAGTAAAGATCTGGGACATGGATTTATTAATTCTAGTACCTTGGGCTTCCATCAAATCATCTCGAACTTGGTTGACGTAAACTACTTCCCTAAGCAAGGGTTTTGTCGTAAAAATGGTATCATCCAAAAATTGTTGGTCACAGAATAGAATATCTTCTCCATAGATCCTTAAGCCTTTTACTTTCACATCAAGACTACTTATTTGATGGTGTGTCCCAATTATTCCAAACTTGGAATACAGAGAAAATGGGAATGGTGTTCCATTTTCTTATTCTATGTGAGGGGGAGAACCTGGTTATGAGGGAACCATTAAGAATTATTGAGAATAACAAAGAAAACATGAATTTTTTATTCGAATTGACATAGGTATCAACAAAGCTAAAATCCTTTCAGTTCTAAGGAATGAAGAACTAATTAAACCTATCAAATGCATTGTAGAAATCTAATTTAATGAGGACACTTATATTTCTACTCTATTTGTGGAATCAATTACCTCATGAGCAACCAATATTATGATGCAGGAGCATTCACCCAAGAGAGAAACCATTGTAATTAAGTAGACATAGGGGGTCATGTATTTTAGGAAGTTGGATTCCTAAGTAATAAATTGATGTAATTTACATTTTGAAGTGCATATAATAGGAATAAATCGGATAGTGTGAGATATCTTGTAAATTCTCTTGAATAAGGAGGACATGAGTAGGAGTAACGACAAAATAGTTCAAAATCAAATATAACTCTTAAACAATTCCATGATTCGAGGAACTAAGGAGAGCTTTTGAGAATTAATTAAAACTAGAAATGGACATAGTGAACAGAGGGTTTAGGAGTTGGTTCAGTAGAGATAGGAGTCAAACCAGGATCAGTTCAATAGAACTGTCTGGCATATATGTAAGCCTACGGGTAGAGTCAAAGGTAGAGGCCATTGATAGAAAAAGATCAGGCTTGTGCGAGACAGAGAAGTCTCAAAGCTAATTTTTGTTCTTGCTTATATATACAGACTTTGTTCCTGACTGTGTCAGTATTTGAAAAGTATTTTCATGAATGAATTACTTGAATTTGTAGGCTCTGCAATAGGTTCTAGGCAGAATTCTGAAGGATGCAAAGGAACAGAGTGATTCAGAGGAGTCGTAAGAGGATCTTAGAATCCAATTGAATAAGTAGAGTGAAGCTCTGGAGAGAAATACGAAGTGAGATTCACAGTTGAGTAGAGCTGAGGAGGAATCACATAATAAACTAGCAAGAAGGCCGAAACCTTTAAAGGAGGGCAAATCCACAGAAGAATTCAAGAAAACGCGTAAAAACCAAGTAAAGAGGAGGAGTGAAGGAGTGAAGCATTTGTTCTCAGCAACCCTTGGACCTTGAAGATCAACGACCCAGATAATTTTGCTAAGGAGTAAGGTGAAATATCACATTCAACGGATTTTAATTCATAGTCTAAGTCCTGCAAGACTAAAACCATTTTACATTGGAAATCAGCACAAAACATAGTTTGAGTCTGGAAACCGAACTTGAAATATTATGAAGGTTTCCCTAAACCCTTATTTGGTCTGGAAGCTTTGTCGAATTGGTGATTTGTAGTAGAAGGGGTCCGACTATAGAGAGAACGATTACGATACTGCGATATATCCTGGGCCATCGGATAGGGAGTTCAGATCGACGACCCAGATCTAATCACTAATTGCATATTGGTGCTTTGAAGATGTAATTAGTCATATCTAACCATTTATGTAGAGACCAAATTGCTATGCAGCACTGTGGAAGGATAAGATACAGACCCGATGGAGGTTATAGTGGCGAATCTATAATATTTGAGATCTGCTATATGTGATTCAAAGCAGATTTCCTATGTATTCCATGTATTTGCGAAAAATGTGGGCCAAGTATTTTAATACTAAAACATATATATTATGTTCTGATAGTTGCATATTGGGAAGGAAGGAGAGATGAGGTCTTATGGAGAACTCGATTACGATTGTGATGGAGGTACTCTCGAAATTTTTGTAGAAGCCATACAAAATGAAGGAAGGTATGGTTTGTGCATATTTTCCTTTGTAAAAAAGGTTTTATAAGGGAAAGAGTGTCGATAGAGCATTACATTGGAGAAGCACATATTAACCAAGATTTTAAAAAGGAAAGGTTATATATGTGGGCTAAAAGCCTAAACTAAGGTTTATGGGAGTTTGGAAGTCCTATAAGGAAGAATTACGGGATGGCTTTAATGAAGGTTCAAATGAATGTTATGAGGAGGAGAATAGTTCCGATAGGAGGTTTAGGCGAGGTGACTGAGTTCCGATACAAAGGAATTGATGATAGGGGCCTTAAGCATTGATATTATGAAGATTTGATTCCTTTGAGAATCAATTAGTTGGGACAGAGGTATTTATGCATTGCTATGCATACTGTGGGTAGGTGCTAGGGCATCCTTGCACCATTAGTGGTATTAGAGCAGAATTGAAATTAGAGCGAGGAAAGATTTCTACAAAAGGGAGTTTGCACATAGAAGAAGGTCATGTGCATAAGTTAATTGATGAATGATAGAGAATACAAATTTTTAAGTTATTGGGAGACTGTAGTAGTTCCAGAAGAGGCTTGGAGTAGACAGGAATAGAGGAAAGAGAAGGTAAGATTGCTTAGTACAAGTTCTAAAGGAAAGAGGACTTGGAAACAAAAACAGAGGGCAATCCATTCAAAGTATAGGTGGAATGGTGAAACAATATCATGCCGAGATCTTGAGGGTGAGGTAATATGTTCTATTTTAAATTGAGAATATGTGTTTTTTATACTAATGCACAGGTGACAGCAAGAGAAGCTATGAGAGGAAAACCAAATATGTTCTTGAAAATAGAGTAAGGAAAACACTCTGAAGGAGAAGTGGCAGTGAACCTGAAGAGTCCAACAAGAGATTATATAGAGAGGATTGCTGAAGTGTTCTCAAGAGGAAGTGAGAAATTGTAGAAGACTAGAAGGAGCAAAGGTGTTGCTCAAAAGGAGGTTCTAGACTAACTGGGGAGAGCTTAGTGAGGTAAGATTACAACGAGGAGGACTAGCTATTGTAGGGACTTGTTGCAGATGAGTGAGAAGCCCATGAAGAAAGAGGAGGAGAAGATGACTACTGGTAGTCATAACAAAGGTTCAGAGAGAAGCCACAATAGAAGAAAGATGAAGAATGAGGATGCCAAGGCAAATGGCAAAAGGATGAGTCAAAGAGGAAATTGACAAAGAGATTGCAGAGTTAAAAGAACAACTTGATGTATGAAGAAGAATACTAGAGGAAAACTAGAGAGTAGGTTCGGTCTTAAGGAAGAAGTCAGTGGAATGGCATGAGATGCAGAGAAGGCTATAGCAAAAGTAAGTAAATTGGTTGATGGGAAAACTCAAGGAAGCTAAGTTGGAAATGGAAATGGAAGAGCCCATTTGTGAACCATAAAGGGGTGAAATTCTCGGAGAAACTGAAGATGAAGACTTGAGGAGTGAAACATCAAGTAAGGTGAAAGGTTCACATGGTTTTAAATTTGAAAATTGGTGTATGTTTGCAAGTGAAACATGTAAATAAGGACAATTTGCTGATATTGTCATAAAAGAGGAAGAATACAAGCATAATCTAAATTATGTTCTGGAAGGAGATGAGATAGATAGATCTCATACACAGCAAGAGAAAGATATCAAGCAACCAAGTGAAGGGCTTTAAGAGATTAAAGAGGAGACAATTAAAGAATTTCTGAGCTATAAAGAGAACTTAGAACAACAAGGAGATATGATGGCTAAAGCATCTAGTGAGACCATAGGGTCTTATGTTTTTAGAACTGATAGTTTGTGTATGATGGCAAGTATTGCAGGAGAAAAGCAACCTTTTGAAGATATCTTCAAAGGAGATGAAGATCCAGAAATAAAAGGTGACAAACAAATCTTTTCAGAAGAGGAGGAATTTTACTGCATACAGAAGGAAAATTCTATGGATGAGTCTATAGAAGATGTCATGGACATGAGGAATCAAGATCTTATTCTGATGAAGAATGAAGAAATATTGTCTCAGAAAGGTAATCAAATGAGTTTGATTAATGTTATGGATGAAAAACAAATACAGGAGAATGATAACATAGATGGTGAGATAAGGATAACTCTGGGGAAATAATTACAGAGGGACATCAAGGCAAAATGTATTGAATAAGAAGAGACTATGTTAGTTCAAAACATAGTAAAGGATCATCAGTTCACTATGATGATAGACATAATGGAAATAACCATGGAAACTGTTGAGACAGTCAGTAAGAAAGAAGGACATCTACTGAAAGATGTTACGAAGAAGAAGTCTATTAAAAAGACTTAGCAATGGGAGAAAGGACATCTGATGATCTATCCAGAGCAAATGAAGGTATGGAGAACTGTGTGAAATTTCCAAAATCTACTCCAATTGAAATTATTTAGTTATATAGAAAATTATATTTTCAAAGAAGGGAGTTAGAAAAACAGAGAATAGATGTTCAAGAGAAATTGTTGAAAAGGCAAGACAAAAAAATTGTCATGAATGACAATCATAAGAAAAAGGAGATGATAATGAGAGTTCAGTAGATTAACACTATAGAAGAAGGAGTTCACTATAGTGGACAAAAATATAGAGATATCATTGAAGAAGATGGTATGGAAGAGAGACTAATGGATAATCTCATGAATTCATTTGAGAGTTCAAAACGGCATACTGATGTGCTGACAGAGGAGAAAGAAATAGTGCAAGAAACTGAATCATTGTCAAAGGAAAACAAGGCACAATAGCCTTGTGTTTTTAATATTAACAAGTGTTTTGTGAGTACAACTTTTGTTGCAAATGTTACAGGAGATTTGGCACAGTGAAGCCACTTAAAGATGAAAGAAGGAGATTTTATGGAAGAATTCAATCCATGGAGGAGAGATGTTAAGTTGACGGAGAGAGTTTTGAACAGTCATGATTCAGTGCAAGAGGGTAAGGATGATAGGGAGGATCAAGAAAACCAAAAGTTGGAGCAAGTAAAGCAAAAGATAGCATAAGAATCAGAAAAGCAACCAAGGCAAAAGTTGAAGTAAGAAAAGTAAAAGTTGGAGCAAGAATATCAGAACAAGAAGAAGAATGGCAGATTGAAGAACTAATGAACAACAACCACAACCTGAAGCAAAAGGAAAGAGGTAGAAGTAAGAAGCAGAATATGGACCAGTCCAAAGATGCACTGGGAAAAGAAATTGAAGAAATGTGGAAACTGATGATGAAGCAGTTCAAATGGAGGAAAATGGTAGCAACATGAAGAAATATCAATCAGAACTCGAACCTGATTGACAAAGAGAATAAAATGGAGCAGAAGACAATAGAAGTGTAGCAGCAACAAGGGAACAAAGCATGTGGACAATTACAAAACAAAGTGTGGGATCCAGGAAGACAAAAATCATAAGACACATGATCAGGAGATCATGAATACTTTTTACTTTGGGAGTCTGATGCAGGAGCATTCACCCAAGAGAAAAACCATTGTAATTAAGTAGACATGGGGGGTCATGTATTTTAGGAAGTTGGATTCCTAAGTGATAAATTGATGTAATTTAGGCTTTTAAGTGCATAGAATAGAAATCGGATAGTGTGGGATATCTTGTAAATGCTCTCGAATAAGGAGGACATGAGTGGGAGTAATGACAAAAGAGTTCAAAATCAAATATAACTCTTAAACAGTTCCATGATTCGAGGAACTAAGGAGATATTTTTGGAATTAATTAAAACTAGAAATGGACATAGTGGACAGAGGGTTTAGGAGTCGGTTCAGCAGACATATGAGTCGAACTAAGATCAGTTCAATAGAACTGTCTAGCATATATGTAAGCCTACGAGCGAAGTCAAAGGTAGAGGTCACCAATAGCAGAAGATGAGGCCTGTGCGAGACAGAGAAGTCTTGAATGTAATCTTTGTTTTTGCATATATATATATATATATATATATATATACAAAGTTTGTTCCTGACTGTGTCAGTGTTTGAAGTGTATTCTCATGAATAAATTACTTGAATCCATAAGCTCTGCAACAGGTTTCCGGCAGAATTCTGAAGGATACAGAGGAACAAAGTGATTCAGAGGAGTCGTAAAAGGATCTTAGAATCCAATTGAAGAAGTAGACTGAATCTCTAGAGGGAAGTGCGATGTGAGATTCATAGAAGAGGAGAGCTTAGGAAGAATTGCGCAATAAACCAGCAAGAAGGCCGAAACCTTTAAAGGAGGGAAAATCCACAAAAGAATTGAAGAAAACGTGTAAAAACCAAGTAAAGAGGAGGAGCGAAGGAGTGACACATCCATGCTCGGAAACTATTGGACTTGGAAGATCAATGGCCTAGATGATTTCACTAAGGAGTAAGGTGAAATATCGCATTTGGCAGAGTTGAATTCATCGTCTAAGTGCTGCAAGCCTAAAACAAATTTACATTGTAAAACAACGCAAAACATAGTTCGAGTCTAGAAACCGGACTTGAAATATTATGAAGGTTGGCCTAAACCCTTATCGAGTTCGGAAGCTTGGTCAGACCCGCAATTTTTAGTAGAAGGGGTCCGACTATAATGAGAGCGATTGTGATACTACGATAGATCCTAAACTGTCAGATCGGAAGTCCAGATCGATGGCCCAAATCTAATTGCTAATCGCATATTGACACTTTGAAGATGTAATTAGTTAGACCCAACCATTTCTGTAGAGACCAAATTGCTATGCAACGCTGTGGAGCAATAAGATACGGACCCAATGGATGCTATAGTGGCGAATCTATAATATTTGAGATTTGCTATATGTGATTCAGAGCAGATTTCCTATGTAGTCCACGTATTTGAAAAAATTGTGGGCCGAGTCTATTAAGACTAAAACATTTATATTATGTTCCCATAGTCGCATATCGAGAAGGAAGGAGAGATGAGGTCCTGTGGAGAACCCGATTGAGATTGCGACGGAGGTAGCCTCGAAATTTGTGCAAAAGTTGTACAAAACGGAGGAAGGTATGGTTTGTGAGTATTTTCCTTTGTAAAAAGGTATTATAAGGGAAAGAGTGCCGATATAGAATTACATTGGAGAAGCACATATTAACCAAGATTTTAAAACGGAAAGGTTATATATGCGGGCTAAAAGCTTAAACTAAGGTTTATGGGAGTTTGGAAGTCCGATAAGGAAGAATTATGGGATGGATTTAACAAAGGTTCAAATGAATGTTATGAGGAGGAGAATAGTTCTGATAGGAGTTTTGGCATGGTGATTGAGTTCCGATACAAAGGAAACGATGACAGGGGCCTTAACAATTGATATTATGAAGATTTGATTCCTTTGAGAGTCAATTACCTAGGACAGAGGTATTTATGCATTGCTATGCATACTGTGGGTATGTGATGGGGTATCCCTACACCATATTCGATCTAGGAATCTTCTTACATGCATATCGGGTCAACGTTGAAAATGTATATGAACGTTGGTAGATGCTAAAAAATTTCCACTCACCTATGTATCCTCTCATAAGAGGTATATCTAACCTTTTTTGTAGCTTTTAATACATTGAAAAAGTGTACCATGGAATTGCATATTCCTCCCAAGGTTTCTTATTCCTAGAATTAGCTTGGAAAAGAGAAGAGCATGATCAATATTGGAGCTACTAGAAAATTATCTTTTCCTAGGTTGAATTTCTATGTCTATAAACATAGATATATATCCAAAAATTTGAATAATTGTGACCCATTCTCAAAAGCTCTAATTTTGTTTTTTGAATGTTTGAATAAGGTTGTGAAGAACCATTTTCCTATGAATTCTAAGTTGATATTTCCTTTTGGTTTGCATCTATTATGAATCCAACACATTAGGGCTATCTCCATGGGTAAAATCCACGTGAGCTTCCCCATCAAGGAATGATCATGCATAAATAGGATATATTCATCAATTCATTGGGATTTGACCTCATATTTAAGGTCTACAACTGACATTTGAAAATAATGACTATGGTTTCTTTTTTATGTTAGAATATTGGGTCCCAAATTTCTTACATAAGGCTATTCGTTTCTTCCTTCCTTTGTCCCTTCAAGTTGATCCAATTGATGAAGAAATTATGTAGTGATTTTGGAATTTACATATTGTCTCCTATGACAATGTTATGGTAGGAAAGAGTAGAGCTCCCTCCTAAAATGCTTTCATGCGCTAACCCCACTAAAAACCCTAGGTCATAAGAATTATCCTAGTGTTTTAAAATCCATAAGAACCAAAAAACATTTACCTAGATTAGTTAGTTAATGGAAATCAATCGTTGCATGTTAGATGACTATTTTCTAAAAGTTCCGCCATAACCACTCTGGGCATTTCCAAAACTCATTACCTCTATTCCCATGTTTCTTGTATTTTAGGATTAGGAATTGAACATCACCAATTAATCAGGACTTCGGAGCTTCAATTTGAATAAAATAGGAGTTGGGAAAAGAATTATTGATATGGAAAGATTTAAAATAAATTATACTTTTGATATTAATAAATATCATTTTCAAATATTCTTAAATTTAAAATGTAAATATCTTCTATTTCATTATTACAAACTCCTACTTAGTACACATATTTTTACTATATTTATTCACAATATCACTATAATACAAAATTAAATCTTACTTAAAATACTATTTAAATGAAACGTAATAATACTCAAATTATAGTTGTCGATATAAGTCCTACTAGTACAATTTGTTGAGGATGGGCCTCCTTCGCAAGGAGATATAGGATCAAAATTCAGAGGGGTGGTTCTAATTGTGGATCTAAAAATTTGAGGATCATAGATAACTTGACAAAAAGCAAAAATTATAGTTGTGGATATAAATAACTTTTAGTACATGTATTAAAAATGAAAGAATTTTTGTTTCTCATTTTTTATATGATATTTATGGGTATTAAAATTTTAGTTTTTTTTTAAACATTGTGGATATAAATAACTTTTACTACATGTATTAAACATGAAAGAATTTTTGTTTCTCATTTTTTATATGATATTTATGGGTATTAAAATTTTAGTGTTTTTTTAAATGTGTTCATATAGTTATTAGCATAAATTATAAGGTTTGGGTTTGAAGATTTTAATACAACTTCAAATTCATAATTATTAATATTGAAAATATAAATGAGTATATTAACATATTAAAGACTAATATATTATAGTATAAATATTGTATGGAAATTCTATTGGATTTCAATTTACTTAAAATGATATTTAGCATTTATCATTGTCAAGATAAATTATTGTCTACAATGTTATTTATACTTTTTAATATATAATATTGTTATTATAAATTTGTAAATATATTTGATGTTTCCTATAAATTTGAGAATTTTGTAGATATATTTGATGTTTCTTATAAATTTAAGTGAAAATTATAGATTTAGCCAACATTGTATCACATTTTACGTCATTCCAAAAATTTACTTACAACACAAGGTTTTTCAATATTTCTATTTTCCCTCATTCCAAAAAGTTCATGCAATATAAAAATCATTGAAAGTACTAGCAATTCCTCCTCTAAGAAAAAATGCAATATAAAAATCATTAAAAATATTAGCAATTCCTCATATATGAAAAAAATAGATGTTATATATAAACATATGGTGAAATTAAACATGAGTAAAGAGATAAAAACCATTCTTCCTAATTATCTAAAATAAATCCCAAATTTGATAAATTATTTAAAAAAACATAAATGTAAGATAAATCCCAAATATATATATTTGATAAATTATTTAAATAAACATAAATGTATTATGTTTTTAACTTATGTTATATTTAAATGTTATATTTAAATGGGGAGTATATAGTTGGAATTTTCAATTATATGTTGTTTATGGTTATAAAATTTATTTTTTATTTGCATTATAAATAAATTATCATTAAATTAATCTCACATTTATATAATAACATGTTAAGGAAGAATTCCACAAAACTAGTATCTTATTAATTATTTGACAATGTCAAATGTCTTTGATGTTTTATGTTTTATCTGACCTTTCATATTCATTAATTTTTAAATAAAAATATTTTCTTTTGTAAATATATCTTATTTTTATTATATATATCTTAAAGTGTATTTTTCTTAATTGTTTCTAAATCACTATTTTTGCGTCAATATTTTAGAATCCATATTCATCAATTTCTAACTTCATTAATTTTCTCATACCTCCTATTATAAGGTTTTTTTTCATATAACAACTTCAGCTATATTTGGAATCAAATTCAATTGCATTTAATTGTAAGAACAAAATACTTCAGATATGCCACCACTACATGCCATGCCATTCATGTTTAGTCACTTTAGAGACGATATGTTTAATCATTTTGGAAACTGTGTCGTTATAATTTTTCATTAACAAATGTGTATAATTAACTTGCTATTTATATTCTTGTATAGTTATAATCCATGATACAATGTTTTCATGTATTTATAAATATGACAAATAATGTTAAAGATAAGGTGAATAAAGAAAAAGTAATTGCTCTTGTCGTTCTTTTACAATTTCCAAGCAAAAATCAAAACATCCATCATAGTAACAATTATGTAGTGCCTGAACCCACTTTGGCATGCATGAGAAGCTAATTTTCAAAGGTGTAAGGGGATAGGAATTATAAGCCTCTTTACAAAGATGTTCCTAGTAAGGGAGATATGAAAGGCCTACCCAGAAAGTTGTTCCCTGGGGAAAGGTAAAAGTAGCTTCTTTGCAAAGGAATTTCCCTTAAAGGATAGGCATGAGAAGCATATATATGAAGGTGCTTTTCTTGAAAACAACATTGAGTAATTTGAGTCCTTATTCCTTTCCCTTAAATTATAGGCATGAGAAGCATATATATGAAGGCTTTTCTTTTGAAAAAAACATTGACTAGTTTGAATCCTTATTCCCTTCGAGTTGAGTCCCTATTCTCTTTGAGTTGATCCGATTGATGAAGAATTTTTTTAGTGATGGTGGAATTTACATGTTGTCTCCTATGACAAGGTTATGGTATGAAAGAGTAGAGCTCCCTCCTATAGTGTTGACCTCACTAATATCCCTATGTCATAAGGAAAAGAAATGAAAAGCATTAACTAGATAATTTCTAGTTAATGGCAATCAACCATTGCATGTTAGATGACTAACTTCTAAAAGTTGTACCATAACTACTCTAGCCATTTCCAAAACGTATTACCTTTATTCCCCTGTTTCATGGATCTTAGGAATAGGAATGAAGCATATCCGATTAAGTGGGACTTGGGAGCTTCAAGTTCAAAGAAATGAGAGCTAAGAAAATAATCTTTGATATGGAAATATTTAAATTAAAATTACAGTTTTGATATTAATATATATTATTTTCAAATATTCGTAAATTAAAATTACAGTTTTGATATTAATATATATTATTTTCAAATATTCTTAAATTATTTTTTTTTCATTATTACAAATTGCTACATTATACACATTTTTATTATATTTATTCACAATACCCAATTTAACATAAATATTTGATGACAAATAAATCTTACTCAAAATATTATTTAAATAAAAAAAATAATAATACTAAATTTAAATTTAAATTTGTAGATATAAATAACTTTTGCTACATATATTGAACATGAAAGCATAAACAATCAACCACAACATTGCTCGTTAAAATCTAATAAATTAATAGTGTGTTGTTGATGGGGCTAGCCCACGTGGTCCCGCCACTCCTAAGCAGATGTGTAACACTTCTATGAACCGGACGGTATACGATTGATTTGGTATTAATTTCAGTTTGATTTACAATCAACTTGGCATGTACTGGGGTGGTCTTATCGGTGGACAATTGTCCCTTCTCGGGATCCTGGAAAGTTCTCGCTTGGGTTTTACCCTGTTCGCGCCCTTTGGGTTATTATTGTTACTTGGTAGTTTAGCTCTACAGTCTCTGTGATTTTTCCTTTCTATTCGTTGTATTGTCTGCGGTGAAAACACAATGCGGTCTCTGCCTGCTCGGTTAACTGTATGGCAAATGTTTGGTTGCAGTTCTGTTGCTCCAGGTCCGACTTGTATGCCTCGATGGTCTGGTGTCACTTTGGTAAGTTCGCTACTATATCGTTTGTATGTTTGTTCCTCTATCGTTTGGCGCTTCCCACTCATGTTATTGTTTGTCACGATGTTGTCTATTTGTTTCTCTCAAGAGTCCATGGTTATTTGAGCATTATAAGTTGATGGCATTTCTGGTTGCATTCTCGGTTCGTCAGCCTCCAAGTTTGATGGATTTCGCGGCTTGCCCTGTTCGTATCTCGGCTATTTCAACTGGTAAGCTCTTGTTCCCTGCCAAATTTCTTTACCACAGCTTATTTAGACTCTAATGGTTCGGCTCCTCTGTGAGCAGGGTTCGTTCGTTCGAGGGTTTTGCTTTGCAGTCATGGCTCACCTTCAAGTATGATTTCTTGCTCATGCTCTCTGCATTTCCCTTTAAATTTCTCTGTTTCCCGCTTTTCTTCAAGGGTTGGAAATTAACCCTTCCTCCTTTCGTCCCTACGCAGGTGGAGCCATTCACTAGGTCGAATGCATTTGGCTTCCGGCTATTCTGGATACCTTCCGGGTAGATTTGTTTTTGTTTCTTCTCTGTAATAGATTCTTGTATGGGTCTTTTGTTTGGTGGTTGGCTACTATAGAGAGTAGTTCTTGCCGCGACTTGTGTTCATGACTTTTGGTCAAAACCCTAGGCTTGTGAACTAGGTAGGGTTGAAGCTGCGTCAAACACTAATTTGTATGCTGAAATGGACTGTTAATATTTGTATTTATGCTGAGATGAATTGTTAATTATATGTGGAAAGAAAACTTGTATCGCCTTCAATTTCGTTTGCATACCTTGTAAATGTATTTGTCTGGGCACTATAACTTGTGACCGGTGCTGGTCGGTGTCACCTCCTGTTTTGTTGTTTGTCCTTCTGCTGGTTTGAAGTCTGTCAAGAACATGTAATAGGTTTTGTACATGAAAGAAAAATAAAATGTAGGCACAACATGGAATTGTACAGTCTCTATTTCTTTTTGAGGACGCACGTAAGAGTTGTTTGTGCACTAGGAAAAAAACAAGATGTATATCTTTATTTCTGTTCTTTCTTTTCACTTTTCACTGCCGAACCCCTATGGGCTTGCTTTCCCTCATTTTTGTACATTGTTCTCAGGCAGTTCGATAACTGCTGTAAGTTGTTCAATTATCAGTTACATCAATTATTTCTTATTTGACTTTTATTCATGGCTAGCTTGTTTCCCTTTGTCTGTTTTTACAATAGTAAATAACTGCTCAGCAACTAATGATTCTAACTAATGTTAATGTTCCTAATTAGAATTTGTTACAGTATTCTAGGCATTTTAAACAGAAACCAAAAACAACAAATATTAAAAATAATTAAAAATAAAGACGAAACAGACATGTTGTCCGTTCTGTGAGCTATATTCTCTGTCCTTCTCAGGAACCATGCCAACCTTCTTTCTATCTCCACCCTGTTAACCAGATGCTCCTGCATCAGTTGTTTTATCAACCAACCATATTGTTGATTTTAATTGTATTTTAATGTTACAAAAATAATACTCTTGAGCCACTTTTCTAATTCAAATCAAAACAATGATTCATATTTACAAAGATGTACAAAACTTTTACGGGTAAAATATATTTCTACAAACATGTTAAAATTTTATATATTTATTTTGTTTTTCATTTTTATATGAATTATTTATTGAATATTAATGTTTTTATTATTTTTATTAAATAATATTCATATAATTATTAACAAAATTTATAAAATTTGATTTTGAGGATTTTAGTACAAATTAACATAGTAAAATTTAACAAATTATAGAATAAATATTACATAGAAATTTCATTGGATTTCAATTTACTCCAAATAATATTTAGCACTCGCAATAATCAGATAAATTGTAATCTACAATATTATTTATATTTTTAATATATAATATTGTTACTACTAATTTGATGTTTCCTAAAAAATTTGAGTGAAATTTTTACATTTATTTGATATTTCTTATAAATTTGAGTGACATTTCTATATGTAGACAACATTTGTATATACATTTTACTTTATTACAGAAGTACTCTAACAACAACAAAAGAATCTGCAATGATTATATTTTCCCTCATTCCAAAATCTCATGCAAAATAAAAATCAAATCTCACGCAGTATAAAAATCATTGAAAATATTAGAAATTCCTCGTATAAAAAAATCATAGATGTTTTATATAAATATATGGGAAATTAAGTGAAATTTTCAATCACTTGGGGTTATAGTTATATTTTTTCTTTTTGTTTGTATTATACATAAATTATGATTAAATTCATCTCACATTTATGTAATATTATTTTAAGAGGACTTTCACATAATTTTTCTATTAGTCACTTTTGTATCTTGTTTTGATGTTGTATTTTATTTTTTACTTTATACTTCATTTTTATATTGTGAAATAGTAATTTTTCCTTTTATACATATATCTTAGTTTTATTATATATATCTCAAAATGTTATATTATTTTTGTTATACTTGTTTTTATATTAAAAATAAACATCAAAATTACTATTTTATGTCAATATTCTAAAGTCCATATTCATCAATTTCTGACTCTATTTATTTTCCAAAAGATAAGGGATCTTCAGAGTCCCTATTACAAGTTTTTCCTATTTAACAACTTCAATTATATTTGGAATCAAATTTACAAAAAATTAACTAAGAAAAAAATGCTTCAAATATGTCACGACTACATGCCATGCCATTTAAGTTTAGTCACTTTGGAGACTATAGGTTTAATCATTGTGGAATCTGTCTTTATAATTTATTAATAACAATTGTGTATAAATTGATTTGCTATTTATATTTTTAATTCCTTATCATTCATGATAAAATATGAAAAATAATCTTAAATATAAAAGGAATAAAGAAAACTTAATTGCTCATATTCTATAATAAAAACTCCAAATATCCATCATAACAACAATTGTGCAATACCTAAAGCCACATTTGTATGAATGAGAAGCTACTTTGCAAATGTGTTTGGAAATATGAATGAGAAGCCTCTTTACAAACGTGTTCCTAGCAAGAGATAAACATGAAAGGCCTACCCACAAAGTTGTTCCCTTAAGGTTCACGTAGAGGATGCTTCTTTGCAAAGGAATTTTCCTTGGGGAATTGTCATGAGAAGCATATATACAAAGGTGATTCCTTAAAAAACAAGATTGACTATGTTTGAGACACTTTTGTAAAATTAAGAGATATATATGAGAGGCCTACCCATAATAAGATAGTCATGTCTTATGGTATATATATGAAAATAATTTTTGCAAAAGTGTTTTTTAGAAAGCCAGTGATGAGAAGCCAAAAGTGCTTCCTTGCTAAACAAACTTCACAGATTTGGAATTCTTATTTATAAACCTGTCTAATAGATCTGAATCCACTACCTTAGTATATTATAAAATTGTAAAATAACCAACTTAAGTTCCATTAAATACATATTGCAGAAGGCATAAAAAGATAAATTTCTTAATTTAACCATAACAATTATTTTTTACCTTTATATTTGTTTGGTTAATTTTTTTCCCTTCATAATTTTTCTCATGAAATTCATATATGATAACTTCCAGAGTTCATAGTTCAGTGCATTTGAAAAAACTATTACAACAAGTTTAGGCATAAAAAGTCCATACACGGAAAACCTACCTGATTTAACCATAATAAAATATATTCGTTTACATATACCTTATAAAGTTCACATCAGCTATTATTTTTAAATTTAACTTTATCTTAAATTTTTAGTATTTCTTTTGCAAAATAAAAAAAAATAATTAAATTAATTACTTAATAAATAAAAATTTTAAATATACATAATCTTTCCAAAAACACACGAACATGTTAGCAATATATTTGATTTTCAATCAAATAATTTGGTTTTTCTTCATATTAGCACACGCTTATATAAGAATGCATTCAATTAACAAATATCTTAATCTATAATATTTCCCTTGAAATTATTACATAGCCGTGGGGATACATTTATTGAGAGATTCCCAGTGTTTCAGGATGGATTGAGGAAGGATTTCTAGTATTAGTTAATACCATTAAACAATGGATGAACAACATTGTTGGCCTTCGGGGAGCATGAATCTGAAAGACATGCCACAATCCGAGGGACGGGTGCAGTAGGATAAATAATAATATTACGGAGATGCACTTTTACCAGTTTTGGAATTTCAAAACAAATTTATTTATCAGATGGGATGGTTTTCACCCTTCTAACCAGTTTTCACAATTTTAACAAATAATTTTGACAGTCTTATAAAATTTCAAACTATAAATTATATTTCATGGACAAATTATCCAATAACAAATAATTTTCACTTCAAATTCCATCCCTAAACTTCATTACTACTGAGAATGGCTGTTGGTCAACGTCAACGCCCCTTCATTACTACTGAGAATTGCTGTTGGTCAACGTCAACGCCCTGTTATCATGAGAGAAGTTAACAAGATGATTACGACAGTCGGTTGTCCCGAGAGAAATTAACGAGATGTTTAGGCTACGCATATAAGTGTAGGCATATAAATGTGGATAAATATCTATTTATAATAAAAGAAATTAATTAAATTATAATTTATTTTTTATTTTTATTAATCTAAATATTATACTACTTTTAAAAAAAATAATATAGAATAATTTTTAAAGATTTAATATTTATTTTAGTAAAAAAGTTTTTAACTTGGGAAATAGACTTTGTTACAATATATTGAGTTATTTAGCAAATACCATATGTCTATAAAATTATATCTCATTCCATATGGCACTTGGTAATATGATATTTTTTTTATTTCTAGAGATTTATATCTACTTTACTAAAGAAATTGTTGACTTGGAAGTAAACTTTGTTACAATATTATGAGTCATTTAGCAATATCATATGTGCATAAAATAGTATCTCATTTCATATGGTACTTGGTCATATGATATTTTTTTTGTTAGCCAATTTAATTAAAAAAACAAAAAAAATAAAACTAATTTGAAATAACTCATTTAAAAAAAATATCAATCTTAATTTTGAATATTACTAAAAAAATATTTTAAAATATTTCAAGAATTAAATCTTAACATGCATTTAATAATTATTAATAAATAAATTAAAATTCACAAAATATTATTTTTCCAACTTAATAAACCATAGTTACAAAATTTGGTCGTTGTCATATCCCCGGACTATTGTAAATATTTTATTTACCACAGTAAAAAAAGAAACACAAACTAAAGAATGATGATTATTACTTGTTGCATAAATTAATATTTTTTCATTGAATGAAAATGAGAAATGATTTCCTAGTAATAGGGATATCATGTAACCTCTGAGGAGAGAAGTTAAGATATAAAAAAAACAATTGCAAAATCCTAACCGCCCTTCCCCCTAACCGTGGAATGGTTTCTAAGAAAAGGGGGGAGGGAAAAAACACTGTGCTGTAGAGGACAGACAATAGGCAAAAGAGGGAGGGCTTACCACGTCTAGTAATGATCAGATTGTAGGGGCGCAGAGCGCGTGTAACTAGCAAAGACTGTAGCCTTTGAACAGGCTTAGGGGAGATTGGTCTCAAAAGACAATCTCATGGTCGGCTGGTTCACTAGCTGCAGAAAGCAGAGGTGACCTTGTCTCAGAAAAGAAAAAGAAAGCAAACTTACATGAAGCGACACAGGTGTGAGGCACTGACTTGAAACTAGAAAATATTTAATTTCTATGGGTTGCAGTTCTTTTTAGAATTTATGATACAGTACTCAAAAAAAAATGGTGAGGTTAGGTAGTTCTCTTTATAAATTGTTCTCTGGGTAGTAGTAGCAGTACGCTACCAAGAAGAGGGTCGAACTCAGTTAGAGAACTTTACAGTTAACCGTCTCTGTTAGACAATTTTTCCTCAGGTTGGAAACTAAAATATGTATGGCAATTCGGGCATTAATAGTGTTTGGTAAGGGATGCCAAAGTGAATTTGTCGAGAGGTACCATACCAAATATAATAACCGATTTCATGCATCAGAGAATGAAAGAAAATGAAACGCTTAGGAATACATTGAAAATTAGGCTAACTGCTCTAGGGATTATTAATAAACAAATTGAGGAACACTGTGCATTGCATAGATACACCCGAGTATATGAAGTGTACAGAACTGGTTAAATTCCAGTGATATTCTTTAGTTGGCTTGCAACGTTTGGACTGAGCCTTTTTAAAAAAAAAGGAAATGTAAGTAGAAAATGCCATCATTTTCCTTACCACAAGCATGCAACAACCATGAAATATCACCAATCGAATGTAGATATTAATGCAAGTTTTTAAGGTGCTGCAAAAATGTTTCCCATGTATTGAGGTAGGGATAGACACAACATGGGCGCGGCAGAAGGTCCGCTCCACGAGTATTCTCTAAATGGTGAAAGAACCCAAAAAGAAAACTGGTTATTGAGTATGGATGGGTAAATAGGTTGGGTAGGGTCGCTACCCTTCAGCATTTAACACTTCCACAATTAAACAAAGATAAGAACCTAGTAGCATGCAAAAGCTAATGGGAAAGAAATTTAAGACTGTGGTTGGGGAGCAGAATTCAGACCCTCTCAAACGAAAAGATGCATGCATATGGAACAAAACCAACTCAAAGTCGAGTACATAAAACACCATAAAATTGTACATTTATTTTCTTACTAAACCAAAATGCTTGACATCATTAAATGCTAGCAAGATCATGAATTATAGAAAAGAAGCTACATCTCCTGTATAGACAAGCGGCGGTGCGGTAATTCCTTTAAACAAATATATAACAAGGAGACCATCTGTCTATAAAATCAATAGTTCTTCATAATAATTACAGTCCAACAGATAAAAGGGTAAACATGTCGTAAGAAAAATGTGCACAATTATGCATTATTGTTTATACAATCACAATGTCCGAACAGTGAAACTGTAGTGGGATGCCCAAACTCTAGTAACTAAATTATACAAGTCATTTCAATGGAAACTTGGAGCCTGGAGGGGACGTAAACACCCTCCACTCCATTGTTTATCAAAATATGAAAGAAACCGGAAGGGCTACCCTCCTTTAGACATAAGAAAACCTCCAAGACAAACAGACAAGGCCACGGCCGGAAGGCTTTCCCATACCTGGAACCCTGGAAAGGATGAAGGTGGGCTTCCCTTAGTCGAGTCTAGGCCACCTTATGAGGGATAGGCCCCCAGCCTATATGAGAGCAACCCACACAAACAAAGTTAGACAAGTGTGGAAGGAATGTGAGCTGCAATAGAAATTCAAAGGAAATTATCCTCGCTCTTTTTCAAAACTTACCCAGTAAAGGAAACTCTGACCAACGTATGAACAGCTCTCGTATCGGCGCTGTAGAATGCCCTCCATTGTCGAACCAACCTGAAGTTTGCATGAGACATGTGAAAAACAAGAATTCTTTCAGTAAAATGATGGAGCGCATAACCAAAAGAAAACAGAACAAACATGACTCTGTTTCATTTGATTACCTGAAGGGTTTGGTGACAAATCCATCAGCATTCAAGTAGGGTCTGTAGGTTTGGTTGTCTGGAGCTGAATGCATGGGTTGAACTAGAGCAGGCCCGTGGAGAGTTGGCTAACCAAATGAACTCCGCCACTCAAAACAACCGATAGATTAGGCAGAAGCCCGCGAAATGCTACCACCATTGGATGGCGGGGGAGGCGATCTCCACCATAGATGAGGCAGGGAATACCATGCAAGTCAAGAGATTGAACACCCTGTCGGCCTCATACAGAACGGAGCTGGGCATAATTAATTACATGCGGAAGCAGATAAGGAAGCCATGTGATGGAGAGGGGAGAAGGGGAAAGTTACCTCCTAATTGGACACTCCGTGGACAACATACGTGATACCCAATAGAGGTTTCAATAAAAATCTAAAACTCGTACATCAGCGCATAAATTAAAACCAATGTTGCATGTTAAAGTGGTAACCATTTGGTGTCATTAGGTGATTAATCATAGGTTTATGGGACTACAACCCAAAAAGGTATCCACGGTTACATTAATAAATTGAATAAAAAAAAAAATTCTTACTTAGCAATGGAGATATGACAAGTCTTATCAAAGCCAAGTTAAAAAAACTGTGGCCCCTGGGAATTGAAAAATATCAAACAGATCGTGTACATACAACTTATTTCATCTCTATTGAGTAATTAAATAAACAGATAATGTGTTGACCTTTCTAACGTTACTTTTCGTATGTAAGCACAGGAAAACAGAGCACTGACAATATGAAAAGAATAGACAATGCGTCACACAGATTTATGGTGGGTTAGAGACCTGTAACAGGTCCTGAAAATAATCCCGAATTATGGGTACAGCTCGGAGAGGAGGCGCGCAATACCAATCTGGCAATTTTGGAGACAGTACAAGAGCTGAAAAATGAAATGGCTCAATTACAGGAAGATAATGCAAGGTTAACTATGGAACAGGAGAGGATTATAAAAAGCCTATTCGACAGACAGAATTAGCAACCACCGAATCCTGGTGCTAATCAACAAAGAATGTCAAAAGAACAGAATCACCACACAGAACTCGAAGAGTCAGAAGGAAGGGAGGAAGAACGCTCTGATAATGCTTCTGAATAGCAGACATCCAAAAAGCAACAGATAGAGTTGCAAGGGTAGTTCCGTAAAATCAAACCACCACATTTTGACGGTGAACAAGAGGAAGCAGCTGAGGCCTGGTTGATTAATATGAACAAATACTTCCAGCTATATGAATACGATCACAACTTTAAAGCACGATTGACCATTTTCCAATTACAGGGAAAGACCACCCTGTGGTGGGAAGAGGTTAAGATGGTAAGAGGTGTAAGCGAAGAAAATATCACTTGGGAGAAATTTCAAAGATACTTTAAAGAAAGGTACCTGACCAAACTCTTCTATGACAAGAAGGTAAGGGAATTTCATGACCTGCATTTGGGGCAGCAAACTATGGATGAATTTATCACTCATTTTACTTCTTTGCTCTATTATGTGCTCTATATTCGGGAAGAAAAAGCTAAAGTACATAGGTTTGTCAGTAGTTTACCCTTGAGTATAAGGGAAAGAATCGAATTTGACAACCCAAAGACGATGGAAGACGCTATACGAAAAGCCCGAATTTGCTACCAGCAGAGCAAGCAGAAGGGAGAAATCCTGGGTAAGAGATGGGTCGATAAGAAAAGCAGCAAGCTGGCTGGAAGTACTAAAGGTAATCGTGGTGGTGGTAATGAAGGATTCACTAAGGAGCAGATAAACAGAAACTCATAGAGGAATTCGCTCTGATTAAATCCCCCCATTGAGTCCAGAATCAATGATCAACCCAGGAAAATAGACAACGAAGTGACAACAAGGCCTCCAGTGCAATGTTGGGGTTGTGGTGGACCCCATTACATGAAAAACTGTCCATAGTGAAAAGGAGACAAATAGGTTTCCCAAGTCTACGAAGCCTCTACAGTTGACGATATAGGATGAAGTCTGCCAAAGATTAATGCCGCTTTGGAAGATCGCCATGCAGAGTACCAGCCGACCATGGTGGAATTCAAAGGTAAACTCTTAGACCTTGCCATAACTATTTTAATTGATCCTGGAGCTACGTTAAGTTATATTAGTCGTAGGGTCATGGAACATTCCAAATTGCAACCTATTAAATTTAAGGACCCTTGGCTAGTACAGTTGGCAACATGGGCAAAGAGACGAGTACTTGCTAAGATCAAAAACTACCATTTAAAGATAGGAGGACAGCCAGTGATGGAATATTTTAATGTGCTTCCCCTTAGTTCGTACGATGTGCTGATTAGAATGGACTGATTAGAAAAAAATTGGTCCATAATTAATTGTAAAACTAAGACTATCTGTTATAAGGATGAACTGGGAAAAAAACAAGAGATACAGGGAATTAAGCACCTAGTGCAGATTCAGCCCATAACTGCCACACAGTTAGCAAAATGCAGTAGGAAAGAATGTCAGATTTATGCCATCCTAGTGGGGTATGCCAACTCAAAAGATAAAACAGCCACATTGGAGAACATCTTGTGATACAAGAATTTTCCGATGCATTTCTGGAAGAGATTCCCAGACTGCCACCCAAACAAGACATAGACTTTACCATCAAATTGGTGCCAGGAGCAGCCCCAATCTCCCGAGCACCCTACAAAATGAGCGTACCAGAATTGATGAAGCTGAAAATGCAATTACAGAAGCTGTTGGACAAAAAGTATATTTGCCCCAGTGTGTCCCCTTGGGGAGCCCCGGTATTGTTCGTTAAGAAAAAAGATGGGACCATCTGCATGTGTATGGACTACCGTCAATTAAACAGATTGACAATAAAAAACAAGTACCCTCTACCCCGTATTGATGAATTGTTTGACCAGGTGAAAAGAGCAATAGTTTTCTCAAAGATTGATTTGCGATTAGGGTATCACCAAATCCGGATTAAAGAGGAAGGCATAGCTAAGACAACTTTTAGAACTCGGTATGGCCACTATGAGTTTTTGGTGTTACCTTTCAAGTTGACCAATGCCCCTGCCACCTTTATGTGTCTGATAAACAGTGTATTTCATCAGTATTTGGATAAATTTGTGCTGATCTTTATTGATGATATATTGATTTACTTTCGAACTATGGAGGAGCATCAGGAGCACCTCAGGTTAGTATTGCAAACTCTCAGAGAACACCAATTATACGCTAAGGTTCAGTAAATGTAAATTTTTTAAAGAGCACATACAATATTTGGAGCATATCATCACTAAAGAAGGGATCGGAGTGGATCCTGAAAAGATAAGGACCATAATGGAATGGCCGGTACTCAAAGATGTGGTAAACATCCGATCTTTCATGGGACTAGTAGGCTATTACAAACAGTTTGTAGAAGGATTTTTAAAAGTAGCCTATCCAATCATATCCTTACAGAAAAAGGGAAGAACCTTCAGGTGGACCCCTGACAGAAGGAAGGGGTACCAGGTGTGCTAATGCAAGAAGGGAAAGTGATAGCATACGAATCAAGAAAGTTAAAAGAGCATGAGAAAAAATATTCTTCTTATGATCTAGAGTTGGCAGTTGTGATTCACGCCCTAAAAATGTGGTGACATTACCTTATGGGAAGAAAATTTCTGTTATTAAAAGATCACCACAGTCTAACCAATCATTTTAGCCAACCCACTCTAAATGCAAGGCAAGCACGGTGGGTGGATTTCTTAAGTGGTTTTGATTTTGAGGTCAAGCATTTAAAAGGGAATGAGAATTGGGTGGCGGATTCTCTGAGTCGGAAATTGCAATGCCCATATGAAATTTCTTGTAATGAAGGGAAAATCCCCTTTGGGGAAATGATTAAAAAGGCAGCGGAACAAGATATTGTTTATCAGTAAATAAAACAGCAAGTTTAGCAACCAACCAGCAAAGAAAAACAATCGGAGTATTCTTTGGACGCCGCAGGAATGTTATATTACAAATGAACGCTATACCTACCCAATCAGAAAAATATTAAAAAACTGATATTGGATGACTATCATAAGAGTCATTACGCCAAACACCCAAGATATCAAAAGATGATCACTACACTTCGAAAAGAATATTATTGGTTGGGTATGAAGAAAGATATGGCTAGTTATTTGGCACGATGTCTAGAATGTCAACAAATTAAAGGCGAACACCAACACCCTGCGGGTCTATTACAACCATTACCCATCCCGAAATGGAAGTGGGAAACCATTTCTATGGATTTTATAACAGGTTTGCCTAAGTTCAATAAAAATAACGACTCCATCATGGTGGTGGTGGACAAGCTAAGTAAGTCAGCACATTTTATACTGGTGCAATCTACCTACAGAGCTATGCAGATCACCCATGTTTTCATGTAAAATATATTTAGGCTGCATGAGTTACCAAAGAAATTTACATCGGTCTTTTCAAAAACATTGTTTGAAGAATTGGGGACTCAGCTGAACTTTATCACAACTTATCACCCTCAAACTGAACAGGTGAACCAGGTGGTAGAAGATATGTTAAGAGAAGATGTGATGCAGCAACCAACCAAGTGGGAGGACTATCTACAATTCGTTGAGTTCGCATACAATAATGGCTACCACACATTATTGTTAATGAGCCCTTTTGAAGTATTGTATGGGTGGAAGTGCCTCACCCCCTCGAGCTAGAGTGGACCGGAAGACAGATTGATGTTAGGTCCTGAAATGCTTAAGGAGATGGAGGAAATGGTTAAAAAGGTACGTTCTAATCTGAAGGCAGCTCAGGATAGGCAAAAGAACTTTGCCGACTGGAAAAGGAGGTTTAAGGAATATCAAGTCGATGATCATGTGTATGGAGAATTCGAGTAAAAAAGAGCACATTGCAGCGAAGCGGGTGCACTAAATTGGTACCTCGACACTGTGGACCATTCCAGATCTTAGAAAGAATTGGGCTGGTGGCTTACCAGCTCACTCTGCCAAATCACATACGAGTCCACAATGTCTTTCATGTCTCCGTGTTAAAAAAATATGTTTATGATCGTAAACATGTGATTAAATGGTAGGATATTCAGGTGAGAATTATCTCCAATAAATTAGTCTAAATGTTTTCTTTTAAAAGAAAATTGACTTAGGATGTTGCATGTTACAGGTAGAACCAGAAGGAGAAATCCGGGTTGAACCGCTGAGCATCCTCGACCGGAGAGAAGTAACGCTGCGGAAGCGGGATATTACCCAAGTTAAAGTGCAGTGTTAGCACTTTGGGCCTGATAAGGCCACTTGAGAGGATGAAGAATGCATGAAACAGACTTACCCGGGGCTGTTTATAACTGAAGGACATAGGGACGACGCCTAATTTTAGGAGGGAGAGATGTCATATCCCCAAACTATTGTAAATATTTTATTTACCAAAGTTAAAAAAAGAAAAAGAAAAACAAACTAAAGGATGATGATTATTACCTGTTGCATAAATTAATATTTTTTCCAGTGAAAGAAAATGAGAAATGATTTCCTAGTAACAGGGATATCATGTAACTTCTAAGGAGAGAAGTTAAGATATAAAAGAAAACAGTTGAAAAACCCTAATCTCCCTTCCCCTTAACCGTGGAATGGTTTCAAGGAAAACGGGGGGAGGGAAAAAACATTGTGCTGTAAAGGAAAGGCAGTAGGAAAAGGAGGGAGGACTTACCACGTCTGGTGATGGTCAGATGGTAAGGGCGTAGAGTGTGTGCAACTAGCAAAGATTGTAGTCTTTGAGCAGGCTAGGGGGGAGATTGGTCTTGAAAGACAATCTCATGGTCGGGTGGTTGACTAGCTGCAGAGAGCAGAGGTGACCTTATCTCGGAAAATAAAAAGAAAGTACACTTACAAGAAGTGACACAGGTGTGAGGCACTAACTTGAAACTAGAAAATGTTTAATTTCTATGGGTTGCAGTGTTTTTAGAATTTATGAAAGAGTACTCAAAAAAAGAAAGAAATAAAATGGTGAGGTCAGGTAGTTCTCTTTATAAATTGTTTTCCGGGTAGTAGTAGTAGTAAGCTGCCAAGAAGAGGGTCGAACTCAGTTTGAGAACTTTATAGTTAACCATCTCTGTTAGACAATTTTTCCTCAGGTTGGAAACTAAAAGATGTATGGCAATTTGGGCGTTAACAATATTTGGGAAGGGTTGCCAGAGTGAAGTTGTCGAGAGGTGCCATACCAAATGTAATAACCAATTTCATGCATTAAAGAATGAAAGAAAATGAAACCCTTAGGAAGACATTGAAAATTAGGCTAACTACTCTAGGGATTATTAATAAACAAATTGAGGAATACTGTGCATTGCATACATAGACCCGCATATAGGAAGTGTACAGAACTGGTTAAATTCCAGTGATATTCTTTAGTTGGCTTGCAACATTTGGACTAAGCCTTTTAAAATATAAATATAATATAATATAATAATAAAATAATATATATATAACAGAAAATGCCATTGTTTGCCTTACCATGAGCATGCAGCAACCATGAAATATCAACAATCGAATGTAGAGGTTAATGCAAGTTTTTAAGGTGCCGCAAGAATGTTTCCCCTGTATTAAGGTAGGGCTAGACATAGCATGGGCGTGGCAGGAGGTCTGCTCCATGAGTATTCTCTAAACGGTGAAAGAACCCAAAAAGAAAACTAGATATTGAGCATGGATGGGTAAATAGGTTGGGTAGGGTCGCTACTCTTCAGCGTTTAACACTTCCAAAATTAAACAAAGATAAGAACCTAGTAGCATGCAAAAGCTAATGGGAAAGAAATTTAAGACTGTGGTTGAGGAGCAAGGTTCGAACCCTCTCAAATGAAAATATACACGCATATGGAACAAAACCAACCCAAAGTCGAGTACATAAAACACCATAAAACTGTACATTTATTTGCATACAAAACCAAAATGCTTGACATCATTAAACGTTGGCAAGACCATGAATTATAGAAAAGAAGCTACATCTCCTGTACAGACAAGCCGCGGTGCAGTAATTCCTTTAAACAAGTATATAACAAGAAGACCATCTGTCTATAAAATCAATAGTTCTTCATAATAATTACAGTCCTGCATATAAGAGGATCAACATGCCATAAGTAAAATGTGCACAATTATGCATTAAAGTTTATACAATCACAATGTCTGAGCAGTGAAACTGTAGTCAGACGCCCAAACTCTAGTAACTAAATTATACAAGTCATTTCAATGGAAACTTGGAGCCTGGAGGGGACGTAAACACCCTCCACTCCATTGTTTATCTAAATATGAAAGAAACTGGAAGGGTTACCCTCCTTTAGACATAAGCAAACCTCTAAGACAAACAAGCAAGGCCACGGTCGGAAGGCTTTCCCATACCAGGAACCCTGAATAGGATAAAGGTGGGCTTCCCTTAGTCGAGTCTAGGCCACCGTATGAGGGACAGGTGCCCAGCCTGTATGAGAGCAACCCACGTAAACAAAGTTAGACAATGGTGGAAGGAATGCGAGCTGCAGTGGAAATTAAAAGGAAATTATCTTTGGTCCTTGTCAAAACTTACCCACTAAAGGAAACTCCGACCAACGTATGAACAACTCTCATATCGGTGCTGTAGAATGCCCTCCATTGTCAGACCAACCTGCATTTTGAATGAGACATGTGAAAAACAAGAATTCTTTCAGTAAAACGATTGGAGCGCACAGCCAAAAGAAAGCAGAACAACCATGACTCTGTTTCATTTGATTACCTGAAGGGTTTAGTGACAAATCCGTCGACATTTGAGCAGGGTCTGTAGGTTTGGCTCTCTGGAGCTGAGTGCATCGATTGAACCAGAGCAGGCCCGCAGAGAGTTGCCTAACCAAATGAACTCTGCCACCCAAAGCAACCGATAGATTAGGTGGAAGCCTGCGAAACGCTGTCGCCGTTGGATGGTGGGGGAGGCGATCTCCACCGTAAATGAGGCAGGGAATACCACGCAAGTCGAGAAATTGGACAGCCTGCTGGCCTCGTACAGAACAGAGCTAGGCAAAAATTAATTACACACAGAAGCAGATAAAGAAGCCATGTGATGGTGAGGGGAGAAGGAGAAAGTTACCTTCTAAATGGATGCCATATAGACAACATGCGTAATACCCAACAAAGATTTCAATAAAAATCTAAATAAAAATCTAAAACACCTACATCAACACATAAATTAAAACCAATGCCGCATGTTAAAATGGTAACCATTTGGTGTCACTAGGTGATTAGTCATAGGTGTACGGGACTATAACCCAAAAAGTATACATCGTTACGTTAATACCTTGAATAAAAAAAAAAATACTTAGCAATGGAGATATGACACCCGTATTACCGAAAAAAAAAAAATTGAAAATTCGTTGGTTCGATTCAATTTGTGAATTAATTCGAAAATTCGGGTTCGATTCGGTGCACTCAATATTACATTCATGGATTAAGAATCCATGCCTCTGACGAGAATGGGAAAGTCAAGGAATTACTACTCACATTGGTTTTGAGAAAATAGAACATTATACTCTTATACTGGTTCTTAGACCACACTTTCATAACTTTGTGAAAGGCCTCATCCAAAGAACTTTATACATGCCATCAATGAGTGGTTTAACGAGTTAATGTTATTGTACGTTTTTAATCGAGATTCTAGTTTCTAATTTACAGTTCAAAACCTTTTTTAGATTTAGGAAATAGCATAAGAATAGGGTTACTAAATGGCAATGTTGCTTGTGATTTTATGTAATAAGAAATCTATAGTAAATTTAGCAAGTTTTTGCAATAAGAAATTTACAGTGAATTTAGCAAGTTTTTAATGAAATATGTAAAAATCTATAATTTTATGATAATTATGTGTTATAGATTAAAGAAAAAAATATATATGATATATATAATTTGTAAATTTGTAAATTATAAATGTAAACAAATATATTTTAAATAAAATATTGCATGAATATATTAGTAAAAAGCAGAAATACTGCTTGAATTATATTAGTAAATGGATTTTCTTGCTTGAATTATATTAGTTAATGGATTTTCTTTTAAAGTGAATTTTCTTAATTAAGATTTTGAGTAAGTATTAAAGTATACATGTTAACGTTTTTTTATTATTTTGAGTAAGTAATAAGTATTAAATTATACAGATTAACATTTTGTATTATACTAAATAATAGATGTTGTTACTATACTTTATAAATTAGAGGTGAGTTTGGTTTGAAAAATAAATAATTAGCATTTGATAATATAAGCCTATACTTTTAAAGACTCTTTGCACACACTTATTATGCCATTTCATTATGAACATAAAATACTTAAAGCTATTTGGGGTGCAAGTGGGTGAATGAATCAATAGAAAAATTCTTAAAGTTATTTTACTTGCTATTTTAAATATAAAACTAAGCTAACTGCCTCAATATATAATTTTATCTCCAATATTTATAATTGAAACAATTTTTAAAAAAAATTCGTTGTTTTCAATGTTATAATTATATACTTAAATTATTTAAGATATTGGAATAAGAAATATATTGTAATTCCAAATTTTTCCCATATTAAATTTTTTGAATTCGAACTTGGTAACTATATAATAAACACACCACCAACGTAAAAATTTAACCTGTCTTTAACTATTACTACAGATAGAAAACACCTGTATTTTATTGAGATATTTGAGCTCAAAACACCATATTATTTCGATCAAGTCGTGACAAAAAGTTTGGTCATTATCAGAATTCAATCAAATCGAACAGTTGTCGTTACATCAAGCCAGATTATGGTAATTCATTCCAGAAACCGGAAAGAAAAAATAAAAGGGTCCTTGGCTCTAGCAGCTAGTAATGATAGCATAGAGAGCACTGCCAAGTGCATGTCACGCTTTTTTTTTTTAATGAATATACCTCAATTACTTATTGTGGTTTTTCAGAAGCTAACTCCCAACAAATTGTGCACATGACTTTCTTCTGCTTCCAATCTCTCAAGCAGCCATGGAGATTTGTCAGTTGTCACGAAATTTCACAAAGAAAATGTTATCAGAGATTAATTCTCTGTTCTTTCCGCCACAACTTCTCCGTTGACAAGTTCACTGCAATGACAAAAAAGGAAGAATAAAATGAATATAACAAGCTCTGGAATTGATATATGCTTTCGGCGTTCTCTTAAGCTCTACTTTCTAACTTTCCTGATCGTATAAATCATACAAGAAATTAATAGAAATAGTATAGAGGTATGTGTTTGGAGATATGTAGCAAGTGGGTGCCTTTGCTCCTTCAGCCAAAAGGATTCAAGAGCTTCGAAACGTTCTTTCCTACCACGCCGCTGCCAATGGATATATTTCTCAGGCGCCTGGATTGCATTAATATAACACTAATTAAGTATGTTTTTTAAGAAATTATATAATTAAAAAAAATGACGTTTGGAACCAACAATTATAATTTATCACAAAAACTTGAATTAAAATAAATAGAGAATTATAATACTTCATTTATATAATTTTCAATTACCTGGTGAAGAAAATTTAAGTGACATTATATTTTATACTCATCACTTCATGAGAATACTAAAAGTAAGTGACATTATATTTTATACTCATCACTTCATGAGAATACTAAAAGAATCCAAAGTATCTCAGATTTCTAGTTTTTGAGATTTTTATATTTATGTAACTCATTTTCCAGATTCATATCAGATTAGATTTATTGTTATAATCCACATTTCGACCCAGCAACCATAATTCATCATCAAAAATTTAACATCAAAAATCTAACAGTATCAGTACTAACATTTTCAGTGTTTTTTTCAGAGAAAAAAGCATCATGTATTTATATTAAGGCAATATAAAAGCCAGCAAAGAGTACATAAAAGAGGCATGAGTAACACTGCCAAAAGAATTGGGCGCGGACTGATAGAATGTTTTGTAGTCTAACAGGCCGTTCGGATAATATCGCCAAGGCTTTCGGCAGGTAGCTGTAGATTCTATTCTATATTCGCCTCCTGCTGAATTCCTAGAACAATCGCTAATGATTATTTAAATTAAAATCAAAGATTTTGTAAAATTAAGTTTAATTAATTAAATATAGTTGATATTTCTTGAAATTTCCATTTGTATCCAACTAACAAATAATTAATAAATATATAATAATAAAATAATATCAAAAAAAATTATTAAAAATCACATAATAAATAATAAATATTAATTAATAATTAAATACTATTAATAAGAAATTAACAATAATTAATAATTAATTACATGAAAGTAGATTAAGACAACTGCATGATATAGATAGATAAATGTTTTACGTATTACATGATGTTATTTTTTATATGATAATTTGTGTAATAAGTTTATAATTGTATTATGGAAATTTGAAAAGATAAAAGATTAATGGTATGTAAGTGTAAAAAATAAAAAATAAATATAAAGTAATTGATATGTAAAGTTGTATTATATAAATAGTTGAATATGTTGTGGATATAAAATAATGTGCTTTTGTTGTGTTAAGAGTTAGTATTTTGGGATTTAAGAAATTAGTTAATTATTTAAGATTTTTTAAGGATCATTAGCTGGTAATTTTAGTTGGCTTGGATTTTTTTGAATAACAATGTATGAGTGAGTGAGGATACATTTACTAATATCAACTAATAATAATTGTCCCACAATGAATTTGACAACTAAATTATGATAGATTTTCTCAATATATAGAAATAAAATAATAATCAAAATTAAGAAAATAAATAATCCACATACATTCAGTAAGGAGATTCTTATCAATGGCTAATGAAAGCCTGCTCCTTATGGAGCACCAACTCTTGGCTTGGTTTTTTTAATAACAAGCTAGAAGTGTGTGAACATACATTCACTAATACTAACATTAAATTGTCCCACAGCAAATTTGACAAATAAATTATAATACATTTTCCCAATATATAGACATAAAATAATAATTTAAATTAAAAAATTAAGTAAATAATCTACATACATTCGCTAAAAAAAATTCAATGACA
>APFE030915683.1:37364-66901 GCA_000404065.3 Pinus taeda
GCACAACTGCATGATATAGATGGATAAACCTTTTACGTAGTACATGATGTTATTTCTTAGATGATAATTTGTGTAATAAGTTTATAATTGTATTATGGAAATCTGAAAAGATAAAGATGGATGGCATGTAAATGTAAAAAAATAAATATAAAGTAATTAACCTGTAAAATTGTATTATATAATTAGTTGAATATGTTATTTTGGGTATAAAATAATGTGCTTTTGAGTATGTTTTAAAAGTATTTTTGCTGGGTTAAGAGCTGGTGTTTTGGAACTTAAAAAACTAGTTAACTACCCAAGATCGGAGGTATCTCCCACTAAAAAATCTGCTTCTTAAAGACTATTTATTGGTAATTTTAACTGGCCTGGACATTTTTTTAATAACAAAGTATGATTTTGGTAATTTTAACTGGCCTGGACCTTTTTTTTTGAATAACAAGGTATGATTGAGTGGGCATATTCTTGTCCATACCTAATGAAACCTGCCCATTAAGGACCACCATCTGCCAGCTGGTACTTTAAGTTGACTTAGTCTTTTTAAAAACAAGCTACCGACCACCAGCTGCCAGCTGGTAGTTTTAGCTGACTTAGTTTTTTTAATGACAAGCTATTGACCAGCTTCCAGCTGGTAGTTTTAGCTGACTTAGCTTTTTTAATAACAAGCTACCCAACACCAGCTGCCAGCTGGTAGTTTTAGCTGATTTTTTTTTAATAACCAACTACTGTATAAACACTAATAAGTGATAATATCCCATTAGCAAATTTGGCAACTAAATTATAATAAATTTCTTATATATAAAAATTAAATAAATAATCTTCCTACATTCACTAAAGAGATTCTTATCAATGACGATTTGCCTATAATCTTCTCTGGTTTTGTATGCAACATCCACAGTCTCAAACTCAGCGTTTCATAGCTCTCTTCTGCAAGTGGAATTATTACTCTGTTACTGAGCTCTAAAAAGACTTCGTAAATCATAAGACATACCTCTAGCCTGTGGATACCCGAGCTTGCTGTGTCTTGAAGCAATAGATCATGCTCAGACTCGTCTACTTTTCGGAGATTTATCTTTCTGGGATTCACATCGGCTAGCGAACATGAACCAATAGATTCCAGATCCTGAACGTCGCTTCTCTCCCTGGAGACTGAGAAAAATGATCCAGCAACCTGTTGTTCCTGCCCACATTCAATGTCCCTGACAGGCAGAAACAGATTTTGCGCACCAGACGATGCATCCGAAGCCATGGAAGGGTCTTCTTCCTTGCCTGTAATGCTCGACGGCTGATATGTTCGGTATTTTTCAGCATTGTGTTTATACTTCGATCTTTTTGTTTGCCACTTCTCAATTTCAAGACTGCTGCTTTTTTCTTCACTCCGTCTATCTACAGACACATCTAAGTACTTCGTCCAGCCAGACTCAGAGATCCCATTGGCCATAATTTCTGTAGAAACATAATTCAGTAGCTCTGCAAATTTGGGAAAGGCCGGTCTCTGCAATATACGATCCATATTATTCCCCATCCCTTTTCGCCATTCAGAGCCACCCATAACCCTTGTGCATTTCACAAGAAACCTTCCATTCAACGAGCAGAGACTGATGCTGGAGCTATTTGTCATCGAGAAACATGCTACTATTAACGTTATCGGTAGGGTTAACTTGGCGATAATGGAATATCTTTCCCTGCCATTTGTACTCTCCCTGTCATTTCTTGACATCCTACATTGGATCCCATCAATATTTCCAGATATATCAGGGTCCCTGCAACATGCTTTTCCACGTTGAAGTTCTGTGCATGAACAGTTGCTTCGTCCCACTATCATAATCGACGGATGTCTTCTCTCTAGGCACGGTGGATTGGTCCCACCATGGTCACAGATCGATATTTAGGGATTAGTACACAGAATTTCAGCGTTGCCATGTGAAGGCTGATTTAGGATGTTAATAATGCTACGAACTAAGCCCATTTAGTCATATAGTGGCAGGTTGGGAGTACGTTTATAATATTACGATTTTAATAGCATTTAATATTAAGCGTGGGCAATCGACGGATGTCTTCTGTCTAGGCACGGCGGTTTGGTCCCACCATGGTCATTGATGGATATTTAGGCATTAGGACAGCGTTGCCATGTGAAGGCTGATTTAGGAGTCCGTTAATAATGTTACGAACCAAGCCCATTTAAGTCATATAGTGTTAGGTTGAGAGTACGTTAATAATCTTACGATGTTATAGTATTTAATATTATTAAGTGTGGGTTGATGGAGATTTTGACATAAATTTCAATTTTATTAATAAAAATGTGAAGAATAAAAATATAGGAAGTTATAATTGTTCGAGAAATTTTACAGAGTTCAGTATTGGTAGATTCAAGTGTAAATGTTAAATTTAATATTTAATAAATTTAATCTAAATTTTTCGCCCAATATAAAAATAGATGTATAAATGCAAAATATTTAACATTTATGTCAGTTCAATTAAAGAAAAACATTAAAAAATAATAAACAAAAATTAAAATTAATAAATAAAATGTTAAAACTAATATAACTAGATGCTTGTAGACCTAGTGTTGGCTCAATTAATAATAAAAGGTTAAAGTTAAAGTCAATTTACTATATTTTGATGTTGTTATGAACTTGTGAATAAGTACAATACCATGTGCCAATACCATGGCTTATCAATACCACATACCAAAAAACCATAATATATTTCACAATCAAAGTTTTTTATAACAATCTGACATGATTCTTAACCATGGATATCGAGGGCCACTTTACCATGGATATTATTAACATGTAAATAGATTTTGTTACAATACCATGGGCATGATTATCAATAACACATGCTCAAAAAACATAACTTATTTCACAATCAAATCATTTTATAAAAATGTTATTTTAATTTAATTTTTATAAACATTTTAATTAAATGTAAATGGAAAAAGGTTTTAAATTATTTTTAGATATTCTAACCTATCCTTAAGAACTACAAAAAAGATTCTCATAGAAATTAAATCAAGCTTAAATAAAATAAAAATTAGAATAAATTTTATATAAAAAAATGTAAATTATATAATATAAATATATTATTAAGAGACAAACATAGACCATCTTAACTAAGGATGCAACGATGAGAGATAGAATGAGTAATATAATAATGAAGATAGTGCATGACTTTTTAATTTAAATATTTTTAATAACAATATCATGGAACAAAATTTAAGGGGTGTGGGAATAGTGGCAAGCTTGAGGGCAAAGAGAGAGAGGGTGTGTGATGGAGAGATAGAGGGGGGGGAAAGAAAGAAGTTTGGTGATGGGAAGAAAGAAGTGTGTGAAAATGACGAGAGAGAAAGGGGAGGAATATAAGAGAACTAGGAGGGAAAAGAGAGAATGAGTTGGAGGGGGAGAAAGGGGGATGAGAGAAAAAAAACATAGAGAGATAGAGGTGGAGAGAGAGAGTGGGTGACAAGGAAGAGAGGGGGAGAGAGTGAAGGAGAGAGGAGAGGAGGGAAGAGAGAGAAGAGGAGAGGAGAGAGATAGGGAGAGAAGGGGAAGAGGGAGAGAGAGAGGGAGACAAAGAGATGGAGGGAGATAGTGACAAAGTGGGGGGGGATAGAAAAAGAGCGATGGGGGGAAAAGATAGAGGGAGGTGGGAGAGAATCATAGAGAGAGGAAGGAAGAGAGAGAGGACTCAAGAGAGAGAAGGAGAGAGAGGGAGACAGACAGATGGAGGGAGATAGTGCCAGAGTGGGGGAAGAGAGAAAAAGAGTGATGGGGGAAGAGATAGAGGGAGGTACGAGCAAATTATAGAGAGAGGAAGGAAGAGAGAGAGGACTCAAGAGAGAGAAGGATAGAGAGAGGGAGAGAGAGATGGATTTGGAGGGGGAGAGAGAGGGACGGAAGAAGAAAGACATAGAGGGAAAAAGGTGGAGAGAGAAAGGAGTGACAAGGGATATGGAGAGAGAGTGAAGGAGAAGGGAGAGCGGGCGAGAAAACAGAGAGGGAGAAAAGGGAAAGAGAGAGAAGGGGAAGAAAGAGAGAGGGAGAGAAGGGCAAGAGAGAGAAGGGGAAGAAAGAGAGAGGGAGAGAGAAATAGATATGGAGAGAGAATGTGTATATTTTGAGGGTGAGATAGAGAGAAGGAAAAGAGACACATATATACAAGTATAAATATTATATAGTATTATATAACTAAACTAGATCCATCTTAACTCCCGATCTAGATCTATCAAGCACCAAGAAGGATCAAATCTCTCTAGATGCAAACCTTCCTCAAATTTTTCACTCAAAAAAAAAATTGAAACCTAAAGAATTTGGTTCTCCTAACTTTTAATAATTTAAAGTTAAAAAAAATCTTTGTAAATAACTAAAATAGAAATAAAAAAAAACAAAAATTTAATAAAAAAAATATATAATTTTTTTTTAACCCTTATATATACTAAAAACACTCTTAATTAATAATAATATGTTATTCACAACCATATGCATTTATTTATTTATTTCTTAATGTCATTGTTTTTATTCATAAAAATATACATTTTATTTATTTTTTCTTGTCATTGGCTGGTCGAACAAAAAATAGTCGTATTCATACTCTTCTTAATTTGTTGGAAAAAACAAAGTTTTTGTTTTTGGCTTCAGGAAGGAAAGTATCCTCGAATGGACCGAAAAAAGGTACACGATTCACGTGTCCATTAATTATTCGAGAGTAGTAAAAAGCGGGAATATAAACTAAATTTTTATCAATATAATTTGGTTAGCTTTTTTTTAATAAAGTGTAATACAGTAAGTACTTTTCTAGAGTGCAAAGGTTTGGACTTCAATAAATTTCATCTCAATTAATACTGGATAAATCCAAATTAATATATATAATACTTAATATGGAAGTAATTACATGTTTCAAGAATAAAGGTACACAATTCACCAGTCCATCAATTATTCCAGAGTAGTAAAAAGGGAATATAAACCAAATTTTTATCCATATAATTTTGTTAGTTTCTTTTGAATAAAGTAAATAAAATGTTTTTTTCTAGGGTATAAAGTAAAAAAAAAGTTGCATTTCAATAATTTCATCTCTTAATATATATAATTTTAATAGGGAAGGAATTACGTGTTTCATTTAATAATTATAGGAAGAAATTGTGTTGCATTTAATAATATTCAAAAATTGTATTGAATTATTTTTTTAAATATATTATTTAGTTTTATGTTAATTTTTTTAGTTATTGCATATCGATTTCATATTAATAGTTGAGTTTAAGTTTTTGTGATCTATATCAAGTTTTTTAAAGCTCTTTTCGCGTAAATCACAATAGAATGCATTTGTGGGGGCTTTTCTAACCTACTAGTATAGTTTCTAATCTACTAGTGTAGTTCATGGTCACTACAACCGCTATATGGAACTGGGCACTTAGACTGTCTAACAACTAAACATGACTGGGAACGGCTAATTGGACTGGACCAATATATAGGGACATAGAAATATGATAAGTTAAATAATTAGTGAGTAAGTATATACCTATTATCATATTTAATAAGTATAATATATATATATATATATATAATATATATAATATATATTATATATATAATTATTACGAAAAGACCTAAAGTCATGTAAGTTATTTAATATCTATTTTCATATATAATATTAAAATATAACAAAGTAATAATTTAATATTATAATAAAGTCATAAATAAATATTTAGTTAAATAATTGTAAGTTAGTTTTGTTATAGTTAATATCATAACGATTAGTTGTTCTTATAACCTATTGAAATATCCCATTAAAACGATTAACATAAAAATAAACTTAAAGCACTAAGCCATAAATGAAAACTATCTAATTAAACCTAAAATTTAAATCATATATAAGAAAGAATAATTCATTAATAGGATAAGTTATTAAGTTAGTTGAACAAAGGATCTTCTAATAAATTAAAGGAAAAAATAAATATTGTAATGAGGAACAATGAGAAAGAAAATAGTTTGCTTTGAATTGGTTAGTTAATTAAAAACAATTCTTATCTAGAAAATTCCTTGAACAAACAATTGATCTTATTATTAATCGAGGAGAGAAAGAGAACATGCGAAAATATAAAAACAAAGCCATGATAAAAGGGAACCACCAATGATCTAGAAAACGAGGGGTAAAATATAAGGAAGATTCCAGAGAGAAAAACACCAAAAGGAGTAAGGGTAGGTGGAGAAAAATGACTAGGAAGAGAGGGCAAGGATCCATCAACTGCTAATTTTCCAGTCGTCATCTCTATTGAGATTGCTCGACCTTTTTTCAATCTCTATGGCTTCCCTAAATTTCCGGTGATGAAACTGCGCAACCTTAGGAATAACCTGGGCCTCCTCAATACATGCATGATGTTTAGTCTTCTTAGCATGTTCTGCGAGGGCAGAAGACCGGTTCCTCCCATGTTTTAAGTCGATTGAGTGCTCATTAATCCTCTGATTAATGGAACAACCAGTCTCACCAACATAAGGCGTCCCATAGGAATAGGGAATAACATAGACACCTTTCATGTCCTTGGTGTCGACCGAGTCCTTTACCGATTTGAGGGATCTACAGATGGTGTCAAGGGTCTTCTTATATATTTATTTTTAAGTACGAAATAATTTAAATTTTTATTTTTGATTAAATATAAATTGATTTTATTAAGTCTTACTAGCACAACCCGTTGAGGATGGGCCTTGTCAGTAATGTGACCCAGGATCAGACCTCACGGGGTTCGTTGTGTCTATGCTAGGGGGAGGAGACATGCTAAAAAATCCAGTGAGCTTAAGCTAATATTGCCTAGGCTGGATGCTATCCCTGGGTAAATTTGGTGGATTAGATGTCCTCGGGTCGTGGCATCTCAAGCCACAAGTCAAGCGAGGATGGACTTGACAACAAATTATATATATATATATTTATATTTAAATTAAATTTCAGATTGATATGTTTTATTTATAAATGAAAATATAATTAATAACAAGATGGTTGTAATCAATGAATTAACCAAAATGAATTGATTGCTATAACATAGTTAAAGTGAGAATATTGATGCTTTATAATTCTTTTGATCTTTTAATTAAAGCTAAATAAATACCCATTTTATTTTTCTTTTTTTTTTTATTCAATATTTAGTTGATATTTTACTTTTTAAAAGGACAGATGTCAGCAAGAGGATAAGCAAGGAAGGAAATACACATATTCATCATAAACACTAAAAACTAAAAAAAAAATTCAATAATATGATGAGATCAATGTAACACTCCCTCCCACCACCTTATACATTCTCGTGTTGTCAGAGGTGTTACTCGTTATTTAACCCAATCGTCCTGGTCTATTATCAGGATGGGATTAGCAAAAGCTTTTTTTCTACAATTATGTGGAATTAAAATTTTGACATTTCCATTTCATTCAACTTGTTGAGAGCTTTCTGACAATATCAATTTCACCTTAATTTGATTCCCAAATCTAAAGTTGCAGTTAATTAAAGTTGAGTTTGTCAAGAGAATCCATGTTAGCAACTTGACTATGTGTCACCCATGTGGCCTCCACGTGGCTTTGATAGGTTATCCCCACCCACAATGTACGACATTGATAAGGAGAAGTGTGGTGGGTAGTGAGTGATAAAGGTAGCCTCGAGGTTCTACCTTGGAACTTTGATCAAATTAGCCATGCCTCCATCAATTCCTTTGTTGCATCTTACGGTTCAAATACTTCAACTATAGGCATTGAGAGGTGGACAATAAAGAGAGTTCCACCCTTGAGGTTAAGCCTAGTCCCACTCTAGCATTGAGAGGATTGGGAATGCATAGTGCATAGTCCAGATAGGTCAGGTTAAGTCAAATTGAAGGCTCGGGAAGCCTCTTTGGAAATGACTAAGTGTTTGAGTAGTGGGACAGTTGATGTTTGAAGTGATAAGGCTTTGAAAAAGATATAACACAGAATACTTGAAGACTCAAAAACATAGATCACCCATGATATATAAACAATACAAATACCTATGTGCGACTGGTCCATGACTAGTTAGGACAAGTGTGACATCTGAGATATGCTTCATGAAAACCGTGATGACACTTGTGCAACAACACTAAAAACTTTTTGAATGAGTGTGACAAGTGTCTATATGGTTAGGAAATCTCATAAACAAAATGATGGGCCCTTGAAACCACCAGAATGATCTTATGCATAAAGTGCAAAAACTAGCATGTGAAAAGTCGACATCTTTCCTATCTTGCGAAAGGGAGCAAAACACTTAGAGAGAAAACCTGTAATGACTTTCAGTGTTTGTGACCATACATGTCATTGAATAGATAATGATATGATAGTGCTAATATGTCATTCATACTACATTAATAGGTGCATTCAACTTCATGAAAGATGTTCTTTGTTTTGCGTACCTGCCCTCTAAAGGGTTTTGAATCAAATGTGGTCTTCATGCGATCTTGATCTCTAATATTCTATCATACCCTAGGGTTCCTTAGTCTTCTTATATGATGATTATATTTTCTCCTAAGCTCCTTAAGTGTTATATATCATGTCCTCCTTATTCATTTTCTTCTTTATCATCTTTCCATAGCATGGTAGAATCCCTATATCTGCAATCCACTCATGACAAGACGATATTAGTCTTATAAAAAACTAGTCTAAGATGTTGTGTGACAATCCATTGTTTGAGACAAAACTCGTAGTAGGTTAAGGGGAAGGGCTCAGTGACTGGGCTGGACTGAGGGATAATATTGCATAGTGGCCATTGAGGGAAAAATATGTGCACCGCCCACTAAGGGAAAAATTTACATAGTGCCCACTAAGGGAAAATTTTTTGCAGTTCCCACTGAGGGAAAAATTCTCACCATGCCCACTAAGGGAAAAATTTGTTCAGTGCCCACTGAGGGAAGAATTTGTGTAGTTCAAGAAGGCAGTGGAGGCTGCAGTGTGGGGCCCATGGAAGACCAAATGAAAAGTTTTAGGAGGCAAGGGGGATTGGGCAATGAAGATTGTGCAATGCATAACTTAGGGATGCTTGAAGAAAAAATCTGCACAGTTTCTTGATGCAGTGAGATACAACTGAGGGAAAGGACACCCGAAGAAGCATATGTGTAGTTTTGGGTGTCAAAAGAGGCTAGGCTTCTATGCATTGTGTAGTTTTAGCAAACAAGGGAAAATCTAGAGAGTTGAAGATGAAAAGTGCATAGTTCAAGGGAGATTGAGAGACACACTTGCATAATTCTGGGGGTCAAGATCACGAGCTAGGCTCAGGGATTGCATAGAGTAGTAACCCTGTAGGATAGGGACTACATATTGCGTAGTTCCAAGTAGCAAGGTCACAAATTAGAGGGTTGCAACTGTGCAGTGCGCAGTTCAGTCAAGTCTCGGTGAAGCTAAGTTGCTCGGTGAGGAAAATCTCCAAAAATGGTCATGTGTGGGATAGGTGATGATCTGAGATGAACATTGAATTTGGTCACACACTTATAATACTTTGACAAAAAAAACATAGATCATCAGAACATGAAAATAAATAATTTCCCTTCATGTGACTACCTCATAACAAGATACAACAAATGTGGAACTTAAAATAGGATTTGGGACAATTGTGATGAAACTTGTGCGAAAATGCTCAATATTTTGTGTATGGATGTGAAAAATGTTTACATTGCTGGGACAAATCATATACACAAATAAAGAAATTCGAAACTATTATAAAAAGCTCGCAAACATTGTACGACAGTCAAACATGCCAAAAGATGACAGTTAACCCAACATGCAAAAGGGACCAAGGAACTGCAAGAAAGCTCATGAAATGAGATCTAATTTTTTTAAAAACAATTTAAAAGACCAAGGAAGGCTTTGAAATTTGAGTGTATTCCAAACTTTTGGAGGGTGTTGCAACTGCTGCAACACTTGATGACACACTAGTATAGTCCAACTTCTCTATCTTGGTTAACTTCTTTTGTGTAGGAAATTAGCTCTTTAGGGAGTATTGCTTCATTATGCATATTATTTGGATTTCCACTTACCCCATCAATAGACATGGTCCCCTCTATACCTTCTCAGTTGAACACAACGTAAGTTTGAACATAACCTCTATGCTGCAAGTTGGGAAGGGTAGTGCAACTCACAAGCTGAAGATTTCCAGAGTATAATTTTTCATCTCTAGTGTTGCTTCACTACCAGTAGGCTTAGAAAGTACACCGACAAAGTGATATAGGAAAACTAACATTTCTCCATTGCAAGTGACCTTGGACAGTACCTCGACAGAGTTTCTTGCTTCACCTCTCTGTGCAGGAAGCCTTTCTCTTCTTTCACCTTTATTTATTTATTTAAAGAGGACTATGCATTGACACTTATTTATTTTGGGGTGGAAGAGGGATATCGAATTATTGAGAGTAGAATAGGTTGTTCCATTAGATAAGCATATAGATTCCTCTGATTTAGGTCTTCTCTTTTACATTTTCACCTTCTCTATTTCTACTGATGGATAAGCCTGAGAACACCAAAGTAGAAATAACCGAGTATAGTGATGGGCCTCCAAACTAGACAAAAATTAAAGTCTGTCTAACTATGCTTCGACACATTAAGACTATATTTTTGTAGTAGATGGCATATTCTTAACTTTAATATGTTAATTACGAAGGTTTATGGATAATTTCATATTTGTGCCTAATATTATTAATTTTTGTAGAATATTATGAGAATATTGGGCATATTATGAAGATTTGGAGGAGGAGATAATTTAGGGACCTTCTCCCTAATACAGGAAAATCAATATTGGATAATAAATAAGGAATATATTATGGAATTATTGATCAAATTCTTGAGCTCCAATGATTGAGAAAATCTAGGAATGTGTTCCCCATCATTTAATGCAAATTCCTAGTGTTGGGAACCGGATCCACTATTAAGGGATTTTTGAGGGGAAAGCTTAATCCTTTCATGAATAAAGCTTCCTACTCATTATTTATAACTACAAATTTGAATTTTCCTCTAGGGGTTAGTTTTTCTTATTCCTCTGGTGCAGAAAACTTGTATTTTTGCAGCTCCACTTTCATTTCTTGAAGGTATGTTATTGCATTGATGAAAATTATGAAGATTGTTGTCATGTTCAACTTCTAAATCTTGGTATCCTTCATAGGAATCTGATTTTCCTTGGGTTTGGCCATCCCAATATCTTCAAAGCCCTTTTGTATAATTTAATTTTCTTCTTTCACTTCTTATTCAAATGTATCTCTTGTTCTTGCTTTTTTCCTATCTCTACATTTAGTATTGATGATTTCTTGATGTAGGATTGGGTTAAATGGTTGAAGTAAGTTCTTTCGTATGACCAAAATCATGATTTCAACCCTGGAAAATGTTTGGAAGGTCATATTAATCATTGATTTACTTGGATTAGTTTTCTTATTCCCAAATCTAAATTTCTGGAAGACATTTGTGGAAAATAGTAGTAATTTTCTGCTATTTTTTAGAACATGATAATGAGCTTCAATTGAGTTGATTCCACTTGCATTAGATCATAAGAAAATTCAAGTTAATAACAAAATCTATCGCATCTCATTTTAACTTTATTGGGTTGGGCATTTGATATATTAACTATCTCACTAATTCTCGAATTTCTATATTTTAGACTAATAATTTTCTGCCATTTTTTAGCATGTGTTAATAGGGGTATTTTTGATTGATTCCACTTGAAATTAAGACCTAATACATCCTATTCAGTAAAAATAATTGTCCCATCCAATTTGAATTTTATTTACCTGGTCATTTGGTGAATTATAACTTCCTATAGCAAATCCTATGGCTTTTTGTAGTAGCCTATAACTTCCTGTACCAACGCCTATAATTTCTTGTACCACTCTTCTACCACATATATACTTGCCCAAATTTTGTACAAAATATTTGTTTTATTTCGTTAGGGTTGAATTATGAATCCTAGGCTCTAAATCCATGATTGAGGAAGAATACACACCAACTGGGACATGCTTTTCTAAAAAGTAGAATAGGCCTATTTATTTGAATTCATGCTCTTAGGATTTCAATTGCAAAATTTGTTCTTGCTTGGGATTAATTTATTTTCAAAGTAACATTTCCATTTATGCAATTAGTTTTGGATTTGATTTCATTGCATTGACTCCATTACATCATGACAACGAAAGAAGGACACATTTTATGATGCACATATAGTGCTTATACCTCTTAAGCTTATATGAACCTTGGGTTGATAATTAAAGTTGGTAGCCTTGGGAGTCACAGTATTCTTGTTTCAATACTGAGGCCCATCAATTTTTGGCACTGTTTACAAGGAGGTGTTAAATTATGCATTTTTTTCTTCCATAGTTGATTCATTTATTTTACTTTGTGCAAAAACACAAAAAATTGCATTAGGCATCTTACATTGCATTAGCATCCTAATTCAATTTTTTTTTATATAAAAAATAAAATACTTCTGCTACACCAACCCCCATTTGATCACGTGGTGCAGTAAGAGCCACATCACCATTCAATTTTATAGGTAGAAGAAGAGGAGGTGACAAAGAAGGTACAAGAAATGGATGGATATGATGACAATGAATAAGATCCTCTTGGATTTCCCATTCAATATAGTGATGTCAGTGTGCATATGAAGAACATCCCTCCATCATTTCTTCCAAACTTCCATGGTATGAGGTCAAAGGATCCGGAAACCTTTCTCTTTAATTTTGAAATCGTTTGTAGATCTTATGGTTACTTATTAAAAACTCAAAAATTGATATTGTTTCTGGCAACATTTAAGGATAGAGCTCTTAAATGGTTAAATGAGTTTAGGGACTAATTAAATAACACCATGGAATGATATGCAAAAGATATTTCTAGAAAAATATAAATATCATGATCTTAAAGAATAAGTCTTTAGAATGAATAAAAAAGATGATGAGAGCCTTGAGTATCTAATAGAGAGGTTCATGTATAATGTTAAGAAGGAAAAATTAAATGATTTATGATCTGAAACACTACAAACCGTATTACTTAGAGCAATTAGGGATGAGTGGATTGACTCCTTGATCTCATGAGTAGAGGTGATGTATACCAATTATTATTTGAAGAAATTTTTGAAACATACAAACACATATCAAGAGGAAAGGATAGAGTAATTAAATCGGCATCAAGATCGGTAAGTCAAGATAAACTTGGGAATTTGTCTGATGCTTTAAAAAAAAAATATTAACAATCTAAGAAAACAAGTAGAAATGTTAAGAATGCAAGATGAGTAAATATAAGATGTCGATATTTGTGTTTTCTATGCAAAATCACATGATGTTAAATATTGCCCATCATTACCAAGGTTGAAGCAACTTTACCAAGAGGACAATGGAGCAACTCAATCACCAAAGAAGCTATGTTATGTAGCTCCAAGAGGACCATGGAACCCTAGTCAACCTAGTATGATGCAAGAACCTAATCCATAATTTCAAGGTTATGCACATCCATCTCAAAGTAATTGGAACACACCCTATCCTTGGAAAACCTTGGCCATCTCAACCCCAAAACCAATCTTGGAAACAAGGTTGGAAAGGAACTTATGAGAGAAATCCATAATATCCTCAATATTTTCCTCATATCCTCCATACGCAACTCCAGTTTATCCCTACCATCCGCCTCCACCACAACCACAATGACAACCACATCCATCTCAAAGATCCACTCCCACTCAACTACCTGTACCACCATTTCCAAACCAGCACAACCAAGTAGCTCAACCCACTTACAATGTTGAGGCAAAACACTTCCAAACATATCCTCTTGACCTAAATGGTATTCCTCTTAGATAAGGAAATGTATTGCAAAAAAAGATATTTTATTAATGACATTGAAGGACAACATCCAGAAGAAGAAGATTCAAATGAGGAGACCAAAGGATAATTGTTATAGACATTTTTGGGCACTTCAACCCCAATCACAAATGTCCATAAACTGAGGGCTCTTAAGTCCCTAAAATTTTTGCTTCACTGCCTAAAGGAACAAGGTCAACTGATTACATCATCTCCCAGAAGTTCTCCACTAAAAATTGCTCATAAATGGTCAAAACTGGACCATACTAAAAGCTCAATGCAGGGGGTGCGATGCATATCATCTTCCCAGTGTACAAGGTGTGATGCATACTGATTTTCTCCTATGTAGGGTGCGATGGTCGGGAATGGACAAATGGCAGGGACAAAAATGCGAGGTGGAAGATCATGGAATCTTCCAGAAGCTTCCCCTCTGACACTTGCCTCTCTATTTTCGACCAGGGATGAGTAAGAGATCATTATTCTCCAAGTGGAAGCAGGAACTATCAGAGAGAGGACACTAATCAGGATCCCAGAAGATGACTCACCTCTCTATAATAATTTGTATATGGATCCCTCATCACAGAGATCCAGAGGCTGGAATTTTGTATCTTTTAGAGAAGTGTTGTTGGTTTTCTAGTGTACATTCATAGTGTTGGGTGATCTAAGCTTTGCTTTAGGTGAAGAAGGGCTTCCTAGCTGGAGGATGATGTTGGGTCAGAGAACATGGTTGTAATCCTCTTGCTACTTTTCATCTTAATAAAGCTATTCTTGTTTCCTTCCATATTCTTGTGTACTTGTTTATATATATGCATTTATATGGTTAATACACATCAGATCCTGTATTATTTATAAATTTAGATCCTTGTTTCTTCGATAGTAGTATGTTGCTGTGATTCCAAAGGTTCTTTTGAAGCTGGGTAGACAAAGAAGAAGCGGCGAAACTCTATCAAGAAGGAGAGGAAATCAAATGCAAGACTTAGGTTGGTCTTCTTGGTTCTCCTCTTGTCTATTTTCATAAAAGAAAACAATAGTAGACTTTGAGTGTTTGTTTCTAAGATAGCCACCCATCTTAGTGGGAATAGTAGCATTCGAGTGGATGCTATTCCCAGATAACACAGTGTGTAGTTCTGGAAGGAGAGTTCAATATATTGTGTTGTTGAGGAGGTCATGTACTGAGACAGGAGCTGACTATTAACTAAGAATATGAAATATGTAGCAGAGGCCTGATTGGAAAAGGATTGCATACTGGGAAAGTGTAATTGCCAATCAATGAGCACTATGATTATGCAATGTGTAATTATTGGAGGTAGTGATTGTGCAGTGTACAGTTCTAGGAGGCAAGGATAGTTGATTGGGGTTTGTGACTATGCAATGAATAGTTCAGGAAGGAAACAAGAAGGGTGGTTGGTTGAACAAGTTTCAAAGGAAATAAAACTTCAAAATTGATTAAGTGTTAGATCTATAAAGAAAAAAGTTTATATTGGAGGATATACTAGACTCGAACATGATCACACACTTATATATGACCAAACAAATGACAGTGAAAGACTAACCACCAAAACACAACATGCAACCATTGAAATGATAAAAAAATGATACTTATGTCTAAGTTTAATACTCACGATACACTTTTCTACACAACTGTTTAATGCAATGCAAAGGTGCATAATGTCTTGAAAATGAGTCCAATGCATATCTCTATGATAGATAGAATCCATTAATGCAAAATAATCACTAGAACTACAATTGGAATGACAGTTGGAATTTCTTTAAATAGGGACTTAGAAACTTATACAATAGGTGTGGAGTGACTCTAACAAATAGAAATAACATTTCACATGATGAAAGGGAGGCTAAAAAATTTGAATAGAGGCCAAATTCTTTAGGGTGTTGTGGTAGTGACAACACTTTGTATTCACTGGAAGAACCCCCAACTTCTCGATTCATGTCTCGCTTTATGCACAATGTCTATTTTTTCAGAAATTATTGATTCATCATGTAGATTACATCAACTTCCCCATTTATACTCATTATACATGTGCTCTCCTATCCCCTTTCTTGGGCAAACACAATTACAAATATTACCATATCACAATTGTTTTGATCTGGGAGAAGGATAATATATACTTGAGAGTTTAAAATGTTGGAAACAAGATCACTACTGAGAGGGGGCTAGTCAATCAGTAGTGATGGACTTAATATCAATTTTAAACCTTTTTACCACAATATAAACTAGCCATGCACATTCTCAAAATTATCCTAATTGAATATGATAGCAACAATAAACTCAAAGCATAATAACCATGGAAATCAGTAACACAAATATGCACACATGAAGACACAAGTATTTATAGTGGAAACCCTTTCGGTAGAAAATCACCTTTCTAATCTTGTGCTACCCAATTCTTCTACTAATATATTGAATAAGATTTTACATGGTTTAGCTTACACCCATAATATGGAAGACTTGGATTGTAGTACATTACGTTGGCACCTATCAATTAGGAATATTGTTTCTCTCACGGATCTACAGAAAGCTACCTACTAGAAGCACCTAATGAGGCTCATCAATAGGTACATCATAAGGATCACAATGCCATCCTCTAGCTTTAAAATTATCTATTTCTCACATTTATTTACAATTTTTGTTATATTATGCTTAGTGTGAGAGGTGAAAGATGTGTTGATATGTCATGTGGCCTAATATGTTATAAATGCAGGAATTGGAGCAATTTTGAGATAATTTCAATGAAGGAACTTAGAGTAGACAACATGGATATATTCTACAAGATTGTCCACCTCCTTAACTCCTTTAATCAATCAAATATCACCACTTTATATCTCATCAACTTGAGGTCATTGGCAGCCAAGCTAGTTCAGTTCAAGGAAGATCTAGATCCACCTTTCCCAAATTTGGGAGACAAACATCTCTATTTTCTAGGGAGTTTTTGGTAGCTACCCTTTTGTATAAATAAACATGCCAAGGATATCATTAGGATTCCAAATTCGGTTACATCTAAGAGGATATTGAGCTGAAGCACTTGTGACTGCTATTTTTTACTTATTATGTTATCTAATTGATGTTTCTGCAATGATAATGAGAAGTTTCTTGTTGACCCATCAATGAGTTGGTCCAGTGGGCTAAGGCTCTTGAGTTTGGGCCCAACTAGAGTAGCTTGGGTCCCTCTTATGTATTGATATTTCTTTTAGCTTAGAATGTTCGATTATTTGTTGAATCTTAGTAGAATATATTTCCCCAAGAAGTATGTGATTATGGCCTCTATCTCATCCCTCTCATGGGAGCATGATTAAAGGACTCCACCATCACAACCTGAAAAAATTATATGATTTCTTGTTTATGATTTCTTGGAAATATTACATCTGATATCTTGCTTTATATATTATTGTTGTACCTTAAAATTTAATTCATTGCATAGACAAGAGTTCTTAGCATCGGTTACATAGTTTCCAAATTCCACTCATCTTTTTGACCATTGGTTGTAATATTTTGTAAATGAAAAGACAAATAGGTGCATGTGATGTTGCAAGACTGTTGTTCATGCAAGAAGGGTTTCTTTTCACCATCTCCATTCAAGACTTCTCCACTCACTTTTGATGAATAACAATGTAAACTTTGAAACGAGAACTAATACTCTTACTCGTTTCTTAATGATAGAAATAAAGTGACCCGATTTTGGAAAGGGGCGATCCAAAACACACATATTTTTTTTAGAGAATAGTTTTTGGCACTTTAAATTTTTTTATGTACATTACATTTAGAATGTTAGTGATTTGCAAGTTTGTTTAAAAATGTGGTGATTCTGCATGAGACCCTTCTTTTAAAAAACCTATTTTTTGACTTTAAATTTTCTAATGTATGGAATGTAAATAATTATTTTCTAAATTTAACAAGTTTTGAAAATTTAAATTTTTAAATGTACTAAGTGTGGATATTTTTTTTAAATGTTACATTTTTTTACACTTTAAAACTTTTTATGTCAATTTCTTTTTGACATAAAAAATGCAAATATACAATATATATATATATATATATATATATATATATAATATATATATATATATAATATATATATATATATATATATAATATATATATATATATATATATATATATATATATATATATATAAAACAAAAAAAACATAAAAATGTAAAAAAGAAAAATTATCTCGTAAACCATAAAAAATAGGAGAAAAAACGAAAAAAATAAATAAAGAAAAAAGAAAAAAAAATTAAATAACTAAAAATCGAAAAATTTTAAAAAGCATTAACAAAAAACTACAAAAAAAATAAAAAATGAAAAACAAACTATATTAAAAAAAACCAATAAAAATCTAAAAAACTATTAAAATCAAGATTAAAAAAAAATCCTCAAAAAAAGCAAAATAATACTCAATAAAAATAAATAAATAAACAATTAAAATTTTTAAAATTAAAAATAAAACCTATAAACATTTTTAATATATATAATATATATATATATATATATATATATATATATATATATATATATATATATATATATATAGATATATATATTGATTGGATTTTTTATTAAATATATATTTTTCAATTTTTAAAAAATAAAAAACATTTAAAGCTTTTAAAAACATATATTTATGATTAAAGCCTTAAAAAACATATATGCACGCAACACCGCTACCCAAGGTCCTGCCCCAACAGGTGACCTGGTGATGGCTATCCGATTATGAGAATCAAATAGCCACCCCCATGGGTAGTCGAGTGGTGGTTATCGGATTTGGAGAATCCGACAATCACCACCCAGTCATGCCCCCACGGGTGGCTAGGTGGTGGCTATCTGATTCTCAGAATTGTTTAACCACTACCCAGCCACCTGTCGGGGTGGCTATCCAATTCTCGGAATTGAATAGCCATTGCCTATCCGCCCATGGGGGTGCCTATCTGATTCTCGGAATTGGATATCCAACACCCAGCTACACATGGGAGTGCAGCCCTGGGTGGCAAAGTTGCACGCAGCTCCACCACCCAATGTTGTGCCCGCACCAGTGGCCAAGCGATGGCTATCTAATTCTCTGAATCGGATATCTAATGTAGGGCCACCCGTGGGGGTGGCTATCCAGTTCTTGAAATCAAATAGCCACCTCCTGGCCGCCCATGGGGATGACTATCTGATTCTCAGAATCAAATAACCACTATCTAGCTGCTTGTGGGGGTGTTTATCTAATTCTCAGAATCGGATAGCCACCACCCATGGGGGCATGAAACTAGGCAGCGGAGATGCATGCATCTCCGTCGTCTAGGGTCGTGTTCCCATGGGCGATTGAGCATGGCTATTTGATTTTCAAAATAAGATAGCCACCGTCCGCCCGCCCATGGGGGCCCAGCCTTGGTCGACGGGGCTGCACACAGCTTTGCTACCTAGGGCTGCGGCCCCACAGGCAGTCAGGTGGTGGACGATAGAATTGTTTTGTTTAAATAAAAAATAAATTTACTTAAATATGTTAATTGTATTTAAAAAATAATTTATTTATTTTTTTAAATTTTATATATATTTGTACGCCATGAAGTTCCCTACTTGGTTACTAATCGAATTTATGTCATAACATTGTTTTCCTTTGACCAGACCAAACTTGTTCTTCATATTCTCTGCTACAATGTGGTCCTGATCTATTCCAACAAAGTCCTTCATGGGGTTCTATCCTTGGCATGACAATATTGTGATCCTCAAGATTAGCATACGTTGTATATAGATCTTATTCCCCATCCATAGATTTCCATCTGCACCAACACGAGGAAGTTCCTTACACATTCTATGCTCCCCATACTTTTGTCAAAGTATGCTCCCAGTACTTTTGTCTAACCTCGTCACTCCATTGTCGAGGTAGTGTACCTATTTCAAATATCGATTTGGTACAAAGTGAGGGTACTTCTTCCTATTGTTAAAATCATAATCGATAAACTTAAGCTGTGGAAATTTACCTAAAGATTCTCCTTTAAAAGGTACTTCCTTCGACAACAAAGCTGTAAATGTGCCATACTTCATATCTTATTTTCTTTGATAGGTTTGGAATTTGGTTTCCTTAGCGGAATGTATGATGGTCGGGGTGATAAACATACTGTGTCGCCTTCCTTTGCCTATGTTTCGTCCACTTCTTCATCACTATATTTAACTAGATTAAGCTTTTGCTGAGGTTTAGTGAGTTTCTTATCTTGTTTCTTCTTGCTTCTCACTTCCTTAGTCGATTTCTTTCTAAGGGATCTCCTATGCTTTGGTAGTGATGGATTTGCAGCTAATTTTATTATCTACATTGCTACTATAGCGATTTTAGTTGATGTTGCAGATGAACCAGTGGCTTCTATGGTTCCAGATAATCCCTTCTCACAAAATTTACACACAATTTCTTCCCAAGATCGTTCAGACAAGACACACGGTGAAAATTTCTACACTTCTTCAAAAAATAAATACTCAAGCTATTGATTTAGCAAGTTCTTAATCTGGGTGGGAGGTGGTTTATTTATAACAATTATGGAATTCAAGCCCCATCATTAGATTAGATTGCATTCAAATTTTCTCATTAATTACATATCTATCGTTAGATTTTTCCAATTGGTCCTCATAAATGTAATTTTCTATTTTCCTTTTTTAGTGGTCATATTCTTATTTTCTAGTGAACTTCGATGCATTCCACACTATCATGCACATTCCATCTTAAGTCATGGATCCTATGAACTTCAGCACACTGCATATTTTAGTGAAGTACTTTTCTACGTTGAAACTCTCTCTGTAGCGTAGTTTATAGTCCAGTGCCCACTTTCAACTGCAAGTGGCACTAAGACTTTTCTCCTTTCTTCCTCAGAGCAAAAATGTAGGGGCAGTGTTGTCCCTTTTCAGCTTCAATCTACTACCATTTACTTTTCCTTGAATCAATTCTCCATTTAACTGTTCTAACTGAATTGCATCTCCATCAGTAATATATTTGATCATTTATGGACCCAACCAATGCATTTTGATTTTTCCTAGAAATTTCACAAAATTACTATCATAGAGGAGAACAAGTCTCCTACCTAGAACTTCTTTCGCTTAATATGCCTATCATGCTAGGCATTTTCTCTTGATTTTTATACTTTCTAATGGAATCCTTCTATAAGTTTGTCTTCTTCTAAAGAAATCAACTATAGCATTATTTCCTCCATTAGGTCAGAGTCTAGAATATTTGTAAAAGTTACAGTCCTTAGGCTAGGAACAATGTATTACATGGGCGTCATAGCTTCTTGCCCATAAACAAACCTGAGGGGTGTCTAACCTATCAATTTATTGCATGTAGCCTTATAGGCCCATAATACTGCAGGAATCCTAAGGTCCTAGTCATCTATGCTTGCATTAGATACCTTTGTTAGTGAATTCTCCAAAATCATTGAATGTTTCCACACTTCCATTAGCCTGAGGGTGATAAGGAATACTCTTTTGACAATAAAATTCAAATTCCTCAGTTAATGCTTCAATAGTCTTGTTTAGGAAATGTGAACCTTTGTCACTCATCAAGATATTTGGACACCAAAATCTAGATAGCATATATTCAAAAATAGGCTTCACATCGTTCTCTACACTATAATCCCTTACTAGTTGTGCTTCGACCCATCTTGTCAAATAATCGGTTGCAGTAATTATGTACCTCGCACCAATTCTCTTTCTAGGTGGGTTGATTGGTCCAACAAAATCAATAGCCCATTTGTAAAAAGCCTGCAATGTAACTTGTGGTACCAGTGGCATGTCATCATTTTTTGAAGATTTTCCTATTCTTTGGCACACATCACAAGCTTGGAAAGACTCATTTGCATCTCTTTCTAACTTAGGCCACCACAATATTGCTCTTAAAAGCTTCTGCGCAGTGGCTTTTCTTGCATAGTGTCCACCAGTTGTGACCTCATAAGCCTTTGTTAGAATGATTTTCCTTTCATGTTTAGGAACATACCTTTGTATTATCTCATCTAGTCCCATCTTATCTAAGTGTCTTTTTATCAATCAAATATCAACTGCCTTCACCACTAATTCTTTCTTCTACTTGGTAGTATATTCCAAAGGAGCCATTCTTGTGTTTAAAAATAGAATAATGTTTGTAAAGTGGTCATCTACTACTATGATTGCAAATAGTTGTGCATCAAGGAGATTATCTTCTATATTGTTTGGTTCTTCTCATGTTTCCATCCTTGATAAATGGTCATGTCCTGCATTCAGTCTTCCTGGCTTAACAACAATTTCAAATTCATATTCCTAGAAGAAAAATAACCATCTGCAAATTTTCCCTCCGAAAATAGGCTTATTAACCAAATATTCCAGTGCCTATAAACATCTTGAAATGAAATACCAACAAATAATGTTTAAACTTAGGCATATAGCACTACCAATCCTTCCCTTTATGTGGTTGTGTAATTATTCTTTGCTTCATATAGTTTCTTACCTTCAAAGGCTATAGGATGTTCAATTTCTCCTATAATATGTTGTGCTAGTAGCACTCCCAAATGTGTACAAGAGGCATCCACATTGACATGAAATTCCTTATTCCAATCAAGGAATTCTAGTATAAGACAAACTACCATTTTTTTCTTCAATGTGTCAAGGGTCTTTTGCCATTCTTCATCCCATTGAAAAGTGACATATTTCTTCAATAAATTTTCGATAAGTGTTGTAATCTGAGCATATCCCTTGATAAATTTTCTGTAATATCCTATATGTCCCAATGTAGGGTGAAGCCATCTTACTGTATTTGGTGGAGATAAGTTCACAATGATAACAATTTTCATAGGATCCATCATTAACCCTTTCTTGCAAACAATATGTCCCAACAATATACCAAAAGGCACACAAATATAGACTTCTTTAAGTTCAAGGAGATCTAATATTGTCTACATGTATCAATCTTAAGTATTAAACTTATAGTATGTTTTCTTAACAACCAAAATATTGTCCAATCATCAAAATATACCTCTATAAGTTTATGGATATATTATTTGAAAGCTGTGATCACCACTCTTTAAAATATAGCAGGGGCACTCTTCATTCCAAAAGGCATCATTATATATTAATATGAACCCCATTCTATAGAAAATGTGGTATTATGTTGATATTCATGTGTAATTCTTATATGATGATATCCTAAAAATACATCTATAAATGAATAAACTTATTGAACTCCCACATTGTCTAATACTTCCTCTGTGAATGGGGTGGGGAAAGGATCATGTAAGCATGCATCTTTCAACTTCCTTAAATAAACACAGATCCTGACTTCTCCTTGAGTTTTCTTTTCTTGCACCACCATAGGACTTACCCATTCTGATTCTTCCATAGGTTCAATGACTCCTGCTGCTATCATATTATCCAACTCAACTTTTACATTCTCCTGATACTTTTGATTCAACTTGTAAGGTCTTTCCTTCAATGGCTTCACATTAGGTTTATGAGGTATCTTCAAAACTCCTAAATATCCTACTATACCCTTCATTTCTAAAAATGTTGTGGGAAACAACTCCTAATATTCATGAAGCAATTATGTAACCTTGCTGATTGTTTCCTCATCCCAATAATCTCCTATAGTTGAAAACTTTAGTTCCTCTTCTGATCCTATATTTATCTTCTTTCTCTTTACTGGCATTGTTATATATCATATCTCTAGCTTAGGTCTGTTGACCTTATACTATCCTTCTGATTCTGCTATGTCAATGTTGCGAGGATCTTCTTCTTCTTCTACAATAAGGTTGTAGCCTTATATTGCATGTTATATCTGCGCATCCTAGTCAAGTTGCAGCCAAGTCGTTGGAATTGTATTTTCAAATATCTTCTTCTTAACTGTATGAAGGGTTGAATCTATATATGGGCAATCATATTCAAATCTAAATGTCAATATAAAACCATCAACCATTTCTTCCCAATTCGCAATACCATGTCGAAACATTATTTCTAGATACCAATTGTGAGGAATTGTCTCCAATGTTATAATAAACCCATGTGTCCATTATTATTGTGGAATCTCCTTACATGTTGTAGTACATAAGTAGATATCCTCCCTAGGACTGGTTTCACCATCATATTTCAATTCCATCTCTTTGTTTCTCTGACCAAACCTTATCCACATCAGCCTTCAATATTCCTGCCAAACTCCTATATTCTTCTTATGTGCACCTCACCATCTAGTAGGAGTAGCTTTTAGGGATATATCCAAGGCTAACAATCTTTGACCTTCTATAACTTGTTTCCTGAAATCATCAAGAAAAAGACTCAGATCACCTAACCCATCATAAGAAGGCAGGTTACATAACTGAAATGTCATGCAACTAAACAACTTGGAAATTATTACGCAATGCCTTGTAGATACTTCATGTAGCCTATTCTGCCAATTTTCCAATTCTTCTTCTATGTCTCATGCAAAAGAACTATCATGTTCCTAAGTTAGCATTACCTCTATAGTGGGGTTAACAAAACCTTGTTCCTTTGTTGTCAATTGATAGATGTTATCTATATCATCTGCACAATACTCTTCTCTAACTGGCACCGTATACATTGCTCCTTCTAATGGATCTAAGGGAATAATTACCCTCATATTATTCCCTTCGAATATCATTTGCCTCTTTTTCATATTAATTATAGTCATGTTATCAAATACCCATCCAAGTCCAAGTAATGCACGATAGGGGTTACTGTCATTTACAATTTATACTACTTCAAAATTAGCAGTAGTACAAACTCCTTCTATGTCTACTGTCACACCTGATAATCCTCTTAAGAGGATGATGTTCTTATAATTTTCCATTGTTAGCTGAATAGGTGACCATTGAATATTTGGATTACCCATCAACTCCGAAATATGTTTCGTCACATCATTAGCTTCAGATTCCCAGATCTAAAATAACTTGATCCATCTCGTATTATCCTATCTAGGCACTGAGCCTCATTTATTTCCCTATTCTCTTATGTTGATGCAAATTGTTAATTGCGCAACTCACTTCGTGGTATTTATTGAGATGCACATGAATCTATCAATTCCTTATGTCCTTCTACATCCATTCGATCTCTTAACAAATTCATACAAGTTTGCAGAAAAGACTTTAAAATACCTACTTGTTTTGTTGAATCCTAATCTAGTGTCGAATCTTGTTCATGTGTCAAAGTTGATTCTATGTCATCATTACTTTTCTATTTCAGTTGTGCACTAGATGTTGAAGCTCCAACATCCATAAAGCTTCACTTGGCTTCTATAAATGCCTCTTTTTCCTTCTGAATATCAAAGACAAGAGATTTTCTAGCAATGTTTCTAATCCATGCAGTTTCAGATTCCTTCTTTTCATTCACTTTGTCACCACCAGTAGCAACTTCACTTCTAGTAACAATACTAATCCAGGGATCATCGGTTCTTCTTTTGACAGTCATCATTTCAATGTTTTTTGTTGGCTGTTGGTTTCTCATTTATTGCAATTTTTCATAAGTACCGGATATTCTTTAATTACATGATCGAAGGATTTCCAATACTTACATGTCGTAGTGGGATTTGATATTCTCTTGCAAAGCATCATGGTTGTCTACATTTATAGAAAATAATCTATCGTCATCCTCGATTATCTTGACCGCCTCAACCTCTTCAATGATAACCACATCAAACATAGCATTGTCCATTATCCTCATGTCCATGTTCTTTCTCTTGCATTGTATAAGTGTTAGCAACATGCTCCATCATTAGTCATAAGATCAACAATGGTTCTCATCATGTCCTACTAATTTATAGCACTTGCAATATAGGTTCCTGGGATTCTACACATAATTTTGCAAAAAATAACAATCTTATGTTCAATTTTCCTCTAGTCTTACATAACTCACACCATAGGCTGGATCTGGCATTCAAATGATTCAATGGTGCACTAGAAATGTAGTTTTTGAAGAGAGGCCATTTTTCTTTAGAGTGGCCTTATGATTTACAATTTGTACACCACAGTTCTTCTCTGACTTCCTTACTTTTCTTCATATCTTGTATCTGCAAAGTCAAATTTTCCAGTTGACTCTGAATCTGCTACGTACCTGAATTTGTATCCCATATAGGTGAAGATTCTAATTTCATCTCAGGTTCTAAAGATTCAAATTGAGTTTTTATCTTTTGCTGCATTAAATGAGATTTTATATGTGGAAGCAGTGCAACTATGAACCATTCCTTATGTTGCTGCAGAGCTATGTCGAATCTCACCTGAACTAATAATACCTTAAATCACTGATTGAATTCCCAAAGAGACTCAGTTGGACTTTGTTTAATTTCTTTTAATTCTGCGATGCACTATGACTCTAAGTTTGGCTTCTTAAATTATTTCACCATCCTTGTTTTAATGTCTGTGAATGATCTAATCTGATTTCTTGAATACTTCATTTACCATGTCAACACTCTATCGTAGAATGTTGTGACTAGTTGTGCTTTCTGTATAATTTCATCATGGTCCTGCTTCGTTGTCCATATAGCTTCGAACAGAAACTAGAACTACTCTAGATCCTTTGATCTAGTTCCTTTAAAAGTAGGTAGCTTAATATCATCTGCCATATTTCTTCTTGGAGAGGGATGGGTATTTGTAAGGGCAGGGGATGGTGGGTGAGGTGGTGCGGGGGTAGGGGGATGGGGAAAGCAAAAATCACCCTGATTATTACATGATTCTAGTTTCGATAAACTTTTGGGCTGGAAGGTTAACATGGCAGAGTTATTTTGAGGTTCTGAGGGAGGCTTTGTTCACTTTCAAATTCACTTAAAAGAGAGCTAGAGTCAGTTTCTATAAAATTATTTGAATATTGGCCATGATATCTCTTCCTAGAGTTTATTATATATAATTTTCCACTTCACGTTGTTCAAGTATTTTCTTCAGTTATTCTCCCAAACATAAGTAACTAATAATCTGACTACATTCATAAAACTCCCTTTTGACATAGAAACATCTTAATCTAGAGTTTATGAGATATCAAGTAGTTACCTCACAATCTTTTAAATAATTATCATTCTTCTTCGTTGTAGGACATAGTTAAGTCTACCACAAACTTAGCAATGAATCCTCCCAAGATGCTATCAATCTAGAAATCAATGGCTCTTGAGATCATATTGCTGATGTTTTTGAGTCACTGTATTAATTCAAGATTCCACTCAGGTTCTCCTCTTTTAAAATTATTTTTTCTCTTGGTAAACCTTCATATCCACTCATATATCTCAACATGGAATGAATTGAATAAAATTATAAAATTATGTATTTATCTTCGAAAATATACTTCTATAACCACCTTTCAGATGACAAATAAGGGCTTGTATTCTCTTACCCTACGAATTATCATTCCTTCTGTTCCACCCAATCTTGAATTTATTTCTTTGACGTATGCCCCACAAACACATCCCTCAAGCAGGTACTGACAACAAAACTATTTGTTGGCTTTAAGGCTGGGATGAACTAGGTTCTATCTCTTATACTGCACACCAACAAAACCTCCAATCATTGGCCCTTTCAACAATGCCTAGCAAGCAGATCGTAGTCTCACCTGAAGTGACTATGGGAGGATGTAGAACCAGGTTTCTACAGCCTTGAGGGAAGATATGATGTGATATTTTGTGTTTTATTTTGTACTTAACATTCATAAATTACTTCACATTCATAAGTTACTTCCCCACATTCCATCTATTACCTAAGACATATCATATAAACCCTTAATCGTTATTGCGCTGTAATAAAATTCCACTGTAATAAAATTGCTATTCTATAACAGATAATCAACAAATAAACACATGAAGACACAAATTTTATCATTGTTAATCCTAATGTGGGACTACATCCACAGGAACGATTGCTATAATAGAGAATTTGTACAAGAAATAATTATTGGCCTACACACTGAGCTACATGAAGTATGCACACACAGCTGTGGACTTAGGCCTCTACGCACTTAGTTGCAAATTCTCGTCTTCCTTCCCAAGTATATATCACTATAATTCAACCATAAACATAGATCTAGATCATAATATGACGATTCTTCTATTTATTATTTAATCCTATTATATACTATAACATCGAGGGTCCATCATTACAATACCATTGTCCCTATACCATGGACTTCCTTAATATAAGCTACTATGGTCTAAATACCATTCATCATATATAAAATTACATTCTTCTGAAAGAAGGAAGGGGCTTCGACCCGCTCCGAAGCCCATATACCATGTGGTATATCTATGCATGGTCCACATTAGCACCCCATCGCTCCACTACATAGTCCATTGTTCACTCTACTAAATCCTTTACTTTGCACTCCACTCCCCAAAATGTGGAGTCTTCATCAAAATATAGGCCAATTTGGGTTGCGCCCAACACCTATACACATAGAAACAAGAACAATCAACTACCATGATGAGCAAAGAAGTATTAGGATTCCAAGAAACTCTCCTGGGTTGTAGCTTGGAGATGCCTGGTAACATATAAATTCAACTATTGTTGCAGGTTAAATGGAAGGATTAATGCTTGTTCAAGTCGGATAACCACTTCTACTTCGTTTCTCTCCAAACATGCATTAACACCACCAGACTACAAGGCTTTAGACCACCAAATGCTCACAATTTAGATACTGGGTGAATATGGAGAATACTAACCACACCAACAAATACACAAGACCATGTAATGGCCGGCTGCAACTAGTTAAGAAACTTGTAAATATATTCTACTAATGCATAGACATGATGACAACTCTTTTGCATCAAAAAGAAAGAAACCTAAGTAACCTATTCAATGATACATTCAACAATCTAACACAGATATGAGATGACATTCATTCGGTGCTAAACTTCAAAGATCAGGGACACAACATATCAAGCACATGTTTGGAACAAAGGAAAATGGAAAGTGAGCAGTTAACAACAAAAGAAACTTGTATTCGCTGAAAATGAAGATGAGACATTACAAGTGACAAAATATCTACAGTCTCCAAAAGTTGAACCTTACATCAGAATGCCAACTACCAACCATCAACCCTGATTACATCTTGTTTCTGAGTATTTATAGATCTACATTACAAAGGCACTTAGCCATTTAGGTATGGAGGGGTCATAATTGACCACCAACTACATTTAATCGCCTGATGGAGTCTCTAGAGGTGTTTGCTTACTTTAGTGGATGAATCTGATCTACTCAGGTGCTATGCTATCCTCTAAGTCAGTTTGAGTGCTCACACTAGTGGAGTTCCATAATTGATAAATGTAGTTATAGGGTCGTGCTTGTCCCTTTCTCCCTTCAGCCATGTTTTCTATTAAATATGGCAGTTGGGGAATGACATCGACTGGTACTGGCATGGCTGGTCATCTTCCTCTTCGGGAAAACAAAATGGTCAGAGGACGTGGAGTGCATGGGCGAGTGGACGAATTGGGTGAGTGAAAGAATAACCGTTAGATCGAGGAAATGGATGACGAACATGGCCCAGCAGAGGATATCAACCGAGGTGGGAGTGGGTTGAATTTGGGCCATTATATCTTAGGCTGCCAGATCGAATCATGATCGAGCTACGAAGTTGTGAGGGAGTGTAATAGGCGAGCGGTATTGTTAGGCCCCTATACTACTAGTGTAACGCCTTATTGTTATTAGTACAACCCACTTCCTATATTGATGTACCCATGTAGTGCCCATATTGTTACTATTGTGCCCCATAGAAGCCCACTATTATTATTATTGTGCCCTTACATT